>BQNB010074836.1:0-31659 GCA_026074375.1 Tanacetum coccineum | reverse complement strand
GTTTTGGCCCCTCATCTCATATATCTTTATTGCAATTTTCGTCCCTTCTCAATACAACTTTAGGAGATTGGCAGAACTGGCCCTTAAAGTTATATTGCACCCAATTTGCATTCTTAGCCCTTGTTTTACAACTTGAGGTTTGGCAATTTTAATCCCTCAAGTTGTATTTTCTTCACTTGGTTGACTTTGACTTTGATTGACTTTGGCTTCGATTGTCTTTTCCATTCCGTGCTCGATTTTGGTCGTTTTTGGCTTTCTTCTTTTCCTTTACTTGAATACCCGTCCCTGCATAATTCAAATGCAAAACATACAAATACAATGTATTTTTGGTACGTTTTTAGTCATTTAAGTCTGTTTTTGATAGAAAATGGTGTGTGTAATTAAGCACATACCAGGCTCCATGGTGGATGTTGCTAATTGAGAATTAATAGTTATGAAAATAACTTTTTGTAATTGGAATTATTGTTGAACTTCATTCATCTTACACGAATAAGTGAGTTATGCTTTTTTATAGTGTTTGATAATGTGGTTTGTGTAGTGATTAGTGTGACTAATTTAGTTTTCTTTTCCAATTAGTAGTCTTAAAATAATTTGGATATTGTCAATTTGTAGCTTCTCTTAAATGACCCATTTAACCCATGGAAATCTTGATAATCTTAGTTCTAGCAATCAAATGCCCAGTATGCAAAGAGTTCCTAGAAAATGTAAATAACAATGAGATGTTGGTTCTTTTTTTCTAAGGCCAAGTTAGCATTTAGTTGTGATGTGAGTTGACGTTGGTGCTTCTTCTTTTTTCTTTGGCAAGGTGCCTTGAAAAACATAGATGTAAGGAGCGAGTATGCCTTGAAACTATGTCATAAATTTAAGAGCAACGTGTAAGGAACCAACCATTTGAACCTACATTTTAACTCATATTCTAATTGTGTTTCAAACTCATCTTTTAATGAATGCTAGGTTTTTATACCATATAAAAAAAATTCTTTTATAGTTACATGGAACTAATACTACTACAAGAGTAATAGTAGAGGTCAAATATATTAACGAAGAAGCTAAGATATTGGGTTGGAGCATGTAACCTTTCATTATTTATTTCTCATAACTCTATTAGTTATTTTTTCTTTGCGTAATTCAACATCGTCTCCAAAAACCTTAAATCATGATGTTCATTTTGCACTACATATGATTATTAACAAGTTGCCTGCAAATGTGTTGTTTGATAAAGACATGGTTTAGTACAAAGAAAATAAAAAAGTATTAGAACTCTGTAAGAAAATGTGTCTTTCTAGAAACATTTTATTCACTAAACATAAAAAATAGCTTGCTTTGTCTTGCCATAACTAATTCGCGTCGAATGTTGTAAAATATACAATCATGACAGGTAGTTCCTGCTTGGTAGATACGCTTGAACAATCATAAAATTATACAACTTTTAAAATATCATGTAGTCATTGTCTTCCGTTCATATTTGCTACTTATAATTTATTGCCCAATTTTGTTGGTTATCAATATTTTCATATTTGGACTTTAGATGTATTGCGAATGTTTTATACGTTAATATCAGTTTCTATACTTTTCATACCTTGAAGCAAACAAATGAAAGATCATATGCAAAGTTATGTTTTATAGAGTAGCAATTCATGTTACTGATGGTAACTTAAAAGATGGTTTAAAATGAAAGTATTATGTTGACTAAAGAGAAAAAAAGGATTTAGATAAAACATCTTATGTCATTACTATTTTTTTTTTATTCTTTACAATTATCTAAAAAAGTTTGAAAATAATCAAATCTGAAATTCAATTTTGTATTCTTAAATGCAAAACTTTTGATTTACAAGATTTTTAACATTATTATAAGTTTCACAAATACCCCATACACTATATAACGCCCCTCTTAATCTCTTATCCAGTTTTCTTCATAAATGGGTCATGGTCGTGAACTCATGATGATAACTATCTTAAACTTAGATATTTCAATGATATGTTACTATAATGTATCTAAAAACTAGAAAATAGAATGGCTCTTGAAAATAAAAAAGATGCATGCTTGCTCATCGAAAAAAATTGTCATTAGACGTGTCTATGCAAGTTTACAGGATATAAATATTTGTAAATAAACTGTTCAAGCCTTCAAGGTAATTAGCATCCTCTGGGTTAAGTTAATGGAATATGTTAGGATTTTCAATGTTCAAAGTATGTAAATGATACCTTTTTGATGTTTTATATTGTAGTCAACTTTTCGTTTTTGGACTACTTGTAATATGAGAAACTGTACACAGCCAAGACCAGCTGATCATAACTCAGTAAGTTACACAATCCATTTATTACATATCTCGCAGTAGCTATCGCTCTTGTTATGAGCTAGATATATCTACTGACTTTATTTTTGTTTGAAAGTGTGCTTTATATTCCTCTATTTGAGTTCCAACAGATTTCATAGAACCAGCGTACTAAAGAAACTAATTGCTCTCGACAGCTTTTGTAACGAATAGTTGTATTTATAGTTCTATAATAGATTTTAGTTATACGATGAGTATAATTAAGTTTAAGTTATTTGGCTATCATATATTCTTTTGCTTATGTGTATTTTGTCCTACAGTTATCTTTATTAATTAGTTTTTCAACAAAATGTTTGTTTTACAAAAATATGCTCCAAGGCAAATGCCGACCCCACAGGGCTACTCCTTGTCTTCTCCTTATGTTGGTTTCTGGTTCAACCTCTTCAATGTATATGTGCCATCTATTTTGTTTATTTTTTTCGTTATTCGAAAGTAAACTGCATTGGGCATATACAATACATTACTTGTTAATTAGTAGCAGACGTGCAAACGTGCGAGTTCTTGTTTTTTAGATTACTGATGTTTTTATTTCATTAAAT
Organism: Tanacetum coccineum; assembly: GCA_026074375.1. Taxonomy (NCBI): domain Eukaryota; kingdom Viridiplantae; phylum Streptophyta; class Magnoliopsida; order Asterales; family Asteraceae; genus Tanacetum; species Tanacetum coccineum. Next base: position 28,784 of record BQNB010074836.1, on the reverse strand, counting down.
TACTTGTAGGTACCTTAGACTAATGAGCATCCGTTGGAGAACAGAGAGTTGAACGCGATCATTGGCGCATGGTTTACATTATGGCGAGATTAGTCCTAGATAATTATGTTGAATTCTAGTGTTTTTCTTTATGATTATTTGTTGAATTTTAGTGATTTAATTTGATTTCAATTTTGTATTTGCTTTATGTTAAGCTGAATTGAAGTTGTCTTTATTTACTTTAACTTGTTGATTTTTACATTTTTGGTCCATCTAAATCAATTTATATATATTTTCTGTATTTATATTTCTTTATTTTGGTGGGTTAAATTTGTAAGTTTTGGAATTTATTAAAGAATTCTAATTTTTTTTAAAATAGATTAAAAAAGGACAGGTTTTAAGATAAATACATATCTTTTTACTCTATATAAAGACAGGTTGGATGTTTTTATAAAGACCTGTTGCAGGAGAACCAATTTCCATTTACAATAAAACATGTGTGTTTATTTTAATATGGAGACCAATTCTTAGGGAGAGAACCGGTGTTGATTCTTCTAATTGAGACTCGTTACATAACCAGTTTTCGTATGTTTTGATCATGGAGATACCCCCCTCGGAGAGTGGTTCTAAAACTACTTTTTATGGGCTATTTTGACCAGTTTCTATGGCATTTTTTTAGTAGTGTAAGGTATGTTATTTCAAAAAGTATGCACTCTTTATTTGGTTCTAAGATTCTTTTACATGAATCACATGTATTTTTAATGAATCTCATGTGATTTTAAATGAATATCATGTAATTCTTAATGAATCACATGTGATTCTTAATGAAACTCGCGTGATTCTAAATAAATCTCATGTGAATCTCATGTGATTCAGCTTAAAAAATTCATATTTCTTTGTGTTTGTGAAAAGGTACTACGTGTTATAGAAGATGGGTCGGTGATATGTTCTTGTAGACATTTTCTTCGATATGGTTTTCTATGTTGACATATATTCTATGTGTTCAAGATTCATGATATTGACGTCATTCCAAAGAAATACATACTAAGGCGCTGGACATGGGATATAATACCACCTGAACTTAGAAGACAAAGAAACAGATATGAGGAAAAAATGAAACAGTTGAAAGACTTACAAACAAGGCGAATTTTGTGGTAGATGATTGTTTATTCTTGTTGAGCAAAGATGAAGTCAAGTTGAAATTAATCAAGGATGAAGTGAAGGCTGATGTACCGAATCCTCCTTCAAGAAATATGGGAGATGTAATTGAGGGTATTTTTGCAATATCAAAACCTAAACAAGTTGACATACAAAATCCAACAAAGGCTAAAAACAAAGGGACTTTGAAAGAAGGGGAACGTAGAAAGAGTGAAAGAGAGAAAGCACTTATAGTTAGACCAAAACAAATGAAGGTTTGTGGACACTATGGAGACAAGACTAACGAGCATACCAAAACAACTTGTCGACAAAATCTAAAGGCAAGGAAAAAAAGAAGGCGACACCAATTATTGATGTTTGATTTAGTTTTTGAATTTTATATTTACTTGAACATACTGCTAAAATCATATTTGTTAGTTACTTAAATAAATAACATGCTATACTTAAATAAAATCATATTTTTTACTTAGTTGATCAAATGTTGTGTAAAAAAGCACATGAGATTCATCTAAATCACATGTAATTTATCAAATATCACATGAGATATATCTAAATCACGTGTAATTTATCCTGTTTGTTAGTTACTTGAATAAAGAACATGTGATTCATCTAGAGATACTTAAAAAGAAACAACATAAAAAGATAGATTTCAAAGACACTAAACTGATATTACTACTACCCATTACTTGAAATGTTCTACCATAAATTGATATCTAATTCCCATTACATAAGCTACTGTTTTACCATCGACAAACTGAGCTACAATAATCTGAACTAACATCAACATAAACTGAACTACGAAAACTGAACTACCAAAAACTGTTGATGTTCTACGATCATCTGATCTACCATACGCAGATAGATTGCTGAACTACCATTCACAAAACACAAAATATAAAACTGTTCTACCATGAAAATGTTTTCAACGACTTCACAACAGACATTTGGCTTCACAAAAGATATTGTCCTACCTTGGATGCTTAGCTGTGTTCATGTTGCTCTTTGTTCTTAACTACTTAAACGATTATGGACATCTTTTCAATAAGAACAACTTTATCAAACTCCTTAGCTAATTCAAGCATTTTTCTGCATGCACATTAAGCTCATGTAGCAATATCTTTGTGGCAAACTGGATTCTCAATCGCCTTAGCATGTCAGATTGCAACTGCGACTTGGCAACAAGACCACAATCCCATCTTGCAGCAGTTTCACCAATGAACTCGTGTAGAAATATCTTTGTGGCAAACTTGAATCTCAATAGCCTCAGCATGTCAGATTGCAATTGCGACTCGGCAACAAGACCACAATCCCATCTTGCAGCAGTTTCACCAATGAAAGATTCCATATGAAACATAGTGAATATACCGCAATCTCTGAAATTTTCCTTGGTCCTCCACTTCAGCTTATAAATTTTTTGCTTTAATTTAGAAATGATCGCATATCATTTGTGACCATACAACTTCAGATGATGAGCAAATGACGTTTTCTACAAAAAAATAGAAAAAAAGAAACATAGATGAATCACATGTAATTATACAAACATGTCAATTGGGAAAAATCACATGTGATCAAGGGAATAATCACATGTGATCCTGTATGAAAACATAAAGTAAATACTTGCAAGAACTTCACGTGCTTCTTTATACTTTGAATAATAGGTTGGTGTAGAGTCAATGTTATCTAGTATCGTCATTGATGTTGCTTTCGTAATGCTGAAGACAACCACATAAAAATGGCCAGAAATACAAATTGGAAAAAAGGCTTGTTTTGTAACAAAACAACAAAAACATAATACAAATGATGAAATATAAAAGAAGTATAATTCTAAAAAAACCAATTTTACTAAGTTAATGCCACTGAGAGCCAAGCCACCAACATTATATTTAAACTGAGCTGAAACTTATGCTAAAAAACTTTTCCATTTATCTTCATCGAAACACAAAGTTCCATAAAAAATAGAATATTTCTGTATAAAATAACATACATAAAATATATCATCAAAATAAATAATTCTATTGTAAAATATATAAATTTTAGACATTACAATACAAACAGTCAAGAAAAATGCCTTGATTGAGATCCAACATTTCTAAAATGCTCTTCATAATTAAGATTGCACCCCCAAATTGTAAAACCCCGTAATTAAGGTCACTACTTAATTTAAATTTATAAATAAATCTTAAATTTTAATCATTTATTTCACTTTCTTAAATGATTTTTATTAAAATCATTAATGTTAAAACCCTCGTAAACCATACAATTTAAATTATCCGTTTTTTTTTTCAATCGAGAAACCTATGACTCCGTATACGGGCTTTGAGTGCCAAATTATTTTTATTTTATTTTTGTATTTAGTTTTCCTCGTGTTTTTATTGGCACCTAGTCGAAAATTACGATTTAAGGAAAAAGTTGGCGGACTAGGAAAGGTTATTAGCCCGAGAATTATAGGTATTGCCTAGTTAGGCAGAATGGGTCAAAAAGCAACCTTCTTCCCCTTTTTGTTGTGCGTCGGGCTGCCAAGCACACACCCCTTATAAATACAATTTTCTATTTATTTGATCCACTAAGCTACCAATCCAAGAAAGAGGCCCAACTTTAAATCCCCTACTCCCCCTTATATCTCCAAACGACACACATAGTTTCAAAAACAAAAAAAAATTATAACCTCTTTCTGCTCTTCTCTTTGGTTCGACACAAACAAACCCAAAACCACACCATTTTCATTCTCAAACTCCTCAAAATTCTACTCAATCAACCCTAAATCACTACAATATAACCCTATTTTTTTTCCCTCATCTATAAAACTTCATTTCATGCATGTGTTTGAGAAGTAGTAATTTTTGAAGATCTTGAAGATTTTAGGGTTTTTACTTGTTTGGAGGTTACAAGATGGTTAAGGTTTGATAATAAGTAATATTGAGCAAGATTGTGATAGGAAGAAGTTAAGGTTTGCTTTTGTTTGGCTTTGGTGATTTCGGCAGCCCAACACAACACTCTTTAGGGTTGTGTTTGATCTTTTAAAACCTCTCATTGTAAGTTAAAAGTGCTTCCTCAAACACCTTTTTATTGTTTTGATTTTAAGTTATGTCATGTGCTTGATGCTGATTTTATGATCATGCAAGCATTGATTGATGGATGATCTTGTTTAATTGGTGTTAAGGAGGAAATAAAAATTATTAGACTGTTTACTTGATGATTTTGTGGCCTTGTGGATGATTTAATCTGAGGATTTACGAGGTGTTATGGAATAGATTTAGAATAGGATTTAGTAGACTATTTTTGGGACAGCAGGTAAACGGAGCTTGTTCTCCAAAATTTTGGCCTGGGATGTGAGTAAATTATGGGTGAAGAGATATAGGTCTTGGAATCATGATATTAGTTGGCTGCTCATCCCAATTTCGTTATATGGGAGAGTTATGGTCAAATACGAACATGGGTCAATTCTTGTGACCTTTGATCTGGAAAGCATGTTAATGTCAGAGGTTTTTGAACTAAAGTTTTGGTTATTTAAAAAGCTTGGATCATTCTAGACTTCTTTATGATAGGTCCAGATATTTTGGAACTCACACTCATTGTATTTTAGTTTAGGAATTATGACTAAAACGGCAATAACTAAGAAATTCCAGTTAACGAATCTGGTTTTGACCTATCGGTTAGTTAAACGGTGTAGTCCCGTTGTTTTGGTAAACGGTGTTGATATTAATGATTGGCTTAATGTTTTGAAAATAGATTCATGTGGTTTTCTAGAGGTTGAAACTCACCTTTATATATTTTATAGAATGTGAGATTATGGTCTTGGTAGATCCATGGCTAAAATTCTGAAAGGAATTTTTCTATTTTGAGTTAGAGATAGTAAATTGTCCTTTTCTAAAAATTGGTAAACAATTGGAATATGAAGCTTCATGTTTTGGAAAGTAGACTTCAAGGCATTTCTAGGGGTGAAAGCCTCATGTCTTTTTCTTTTTATGGTTTTAGGATTTATGCTCTCTTGAAAATGACTAAATCCAGATAAATTAACTTTTTACGTTAGGATTGGACAAATGGAAAGTATGACCACATTCAATTGAGATATGGAATTAAGGGGCGGAGACTTAGTATGATGTTTTATTTAGTTTTACCCCCAACCTAGGACAATTTGACTTCTTTTAATTAACACTTTGGTATATTCGGTTGCAATATTGTTCCTTGTTTCGGATTGATTATCAGTATTATATTACTATTCTATTAATGATATGATGTATCATTACTAAGTCGCGACTTGATTTATAGGTCTGATAATATTTGGATCATCTTCTCTTTGGTGGTTTCTCTTCGTTCATCCACTTCGGTGAGTTCATTGCCCCACTTTTCTACTTTAATGGTTTCATAAACTATGTTCGGGGTGAGTAATACATGCTCGTTTTACTGTAAATTATTGATTTCTCAAAATTATGAGCGCTACATGAAGGTTTTTACTAAAGCTTTTACTTTCCTACACATGATTTCTTATACATGTTTGAGAATGGTTGTTATACTGATTTATTAAAGCTTGATTTGCTTACTAATGATTAAGATCATTGTTTATATATTTATGAAACCGTTTGTGTTTTGGACACATTATTTGTTTTTACTTATGCGAACAAGTGCTTAAAGGGTATGTCTGACCCAATTATGAAAATTATTCTTGCATGACGTCTCTATTGCCAAAGTCCCTAATTTAAGAACTGTTAATTGCACAGTATAGGGTCGCGAACGCTAGTACATGTGATAGATCTTTAGGTTGACTACCTGTCTGAGGTCTGATCGATTCTTTCGGCACCTTTTTAACGGGCGAGGTGTATTGATAATCGTAGGTATGAGCAATAATACCTAGTACTAGAGGCATAAGTATTCGCATTGATTGTATTCGCATTTGATATGCGTTATTGTCAAGGTTTCGGTGTCATGAGCTCCATGCGGTAATGTTGAATTATACTTTAAAATATTGTCGCTGGCTGATCTTAAACCTTGTGGTCCACTATTGAATATTACTTGATTTATCGAATCACTTTGAAATGTCGTTGCGCTGCTTTTCTTACTGAAATATTTACTTGAATTATTTCAATGCTGTTTTTACTTAAACTTATGAATTCACCAACATTATTGTTGACATTTTTGCATGCATTTTCTCAGGTTGTTATCTTGCTAGCTGAGCAATGGGAGCATTCGAGTTACATGGATATCAAAATTTTAAAGGCTCGGTTTTCTCCACATTCGATAACCCTTTATATTTAATTATACAATTGAGTTATGTTTGAATGCTCGTAACTTTTGTTATAAGGAAATTATTAGGACCTGTTGTAACTCTGATATTTAAAAAAAATCGAATAGTTGACTTTTCAAAACATCTCACTTAGAGTCGTTTTCTGTAACTTGTACTTTATACTTTGAAGTAGCACCCCAAGGTAGTATTCTGCTGCTGCGTTGTTGTGATTTTGGGGGTGTTACAGATTGGTATCAGAGCACTCGTTATAGCGAACTAGGTCATTTTCAAAACCCTAGACTATAACTGTTTTTCGAAAAAGTTTCAGAGTCTTTCACCATTGCACGATATCCGCGCTAGCTTGCTTCCAGGTAACTTATATGCTCTCTTTTGCATATTTATTGCTATTACATTAATAACTAGTATATAATACTTTGTTATTATTTCGCTCTCATACGTCTATCTTATGACGTCATATTATTTGCTTTATATCGGTCGATTATATATATATACGTCGATTACTCTGACTATCGCGTACTTCCTACTTCCTTATTTTCTCCCTCGAACGTCAATGCTAATATTATATATATAGATACTTGTACATATATGAGCCACTCTCTTCTCATATTCTTATGCGTATCTTCAGGATCATTGGCATCTATATATAAAATAGTAATTCCTATAAGTGTTGACTATTTATGGTTACTTTCGGCTATTTTTTTCTGAAACTTTCGAGTAAAGTTGGCATTTTAATAGGAAAATTTTGGCGTAAATCCTACTGTATCTTTGCATTAATGAATAGGCTAATATGTTAGGTCCTAGTGGTGAGTTGGATGGAACGCCAACTCTTCCGGATGGTCGAAATACGGCCAAAACCATGGAAACAAACTTAGCGGATGAATGAGTTACGACCAAATGGAAAAACTAACTAAAAAATTGTGCCCAGATTATCAAAATGAGTTTAAGACCAATATTTTCTTATTAAGTGCCCCATTTTCCAATTAAAACCTATAGGATTTAGATAAACTTAATCATGGGCTTTCATTTTGAGTCAAACGGAGTTATAAAATGGGAATTATGCTAAAAACGATAGAACAAGAAAATGTTTTAAATAATCAGATTTGGCACATAAGGGTAAAATGATAATTTCACTTAGGATCTAAACATTTTGAATTTAATCTCTTGTAATCTCAGTAAACTAGACTCTAATGGCTTGTCTGAGGCGAAAACCTCATGTTTATACCTATTACGGATGTTGAGATAAAGGTCCATTAAGTCAATCGAGGGCAGAATTTTTATGTGATATTAATTATTACATATGTGTATAAAACTATGGTACATCTTAATGAGTTTGTTTACTTCAATATATCGTGAGCGATGCGGTTACTTCCGAAACATTTACGCGACCTTACTTCATTCCTTTTTGATGATATTGAAATTCGGCGTAGTTTGTCAATTCCGCTAGTTATTTTATCATTCGACTTCGAGTTTGAACACTCTTCTTATGCTTTTGAATCGCATATATTGCTTCATAATCTATTGTTTTAAAGTCTTCCATTCGATGGGAGTACGACTTTATCTTGTTACCTTAGATCGTGCCATCTTTTGGCACTTACCTTTGAAACGTGATTGACTAACGTCTCATTCTTTTTCTCGTTACTTCTTATAATTTTGAAGAATCGCGTCAAGGAGACACTCCTTTTTACTTAATGTAGCATTTGGTCTTGTTTTGATATTGTGTTTTTTGTCGGCCATACTTACGTAGGATGATTTATAATCATCTTACTTAAATGAATTAGGACGCTTATTCATTTGAATAAGGAAATTATAAACCACCCAACCATAAGTTCATAATTCATCACTTACATGGATTAGGATACCTCTTTATGTAAGTGACAAATTATGAATGAGTGGGCTTATGTGTATCCGACATAGCGTGCGTTTGTCTGTACAAATCATTCTTTGGGCTATGAACTTCTTTAGACTCGTAGTTTGTTATATGGATTTTCCGAATGTGTATCAACCATCGCAAACCATATAGAGATAAGTCGAATAGAGCACCGGGACGGCGCTCTCTTTAAGGAGGGTGGAATGTAACAACCCGAGTTTCGCGACGCGTACGACGATAGCGTATTCGACGTCGTTAATATTATTTTATGAGTTTCCGTGAACGAGCATCGACATTTTAAATTTTATTTGTCGAAAATAAATATTTTCGTATTTTATTACGAATAATTTTGAGAAACTTTGATAATTTTTATTTTTGACGTTTCGCGAGTCAGCGTTTGACCGCGCGACCGTTAACCGTCTTGATCATCGTAAAAATTTACGACGCGTCTCGTTATTATTTTTATGATCGTAAATTATTATTTTTGCGAACCGTGTCGTCTTTGTTCCTTGTTCGAGCCAAACTCGCGTTTTAAAAGTGTACACATTTTTATTAAATGTTTTAAAAACAAAAAAAAACCTTACAATTTTAAAATTATAACCATTTTTTTTCATTGAGAAACCATTGACTCCGTATACGAGCCTTGAGTGCCAAATTATTTTTATTTTTGTATTTTACGTTTTCCTTGTGTTTTATATTGCACCTAGACGAAAATCATGATTTAGGAAAAAGTGTCGGACTAGGAAAGGTTATTAGGCCCGAGAATTATAGGTATTGCTAGTTAGGCAAAATGGGTCAAAGCCCACCTTCTTCCCCCCATTGTTGTGCGTCGGCAGCCCAAGCACACACCCCTTATAAATACAATTTTCTATTTATTTGATCCACTAAGCTACCAATCCAAGAAAGAGGCCCAACTTCAAATCCCCTACTCCCCCTTATATCTCCAAACGACACGCAGTTTCAAAAAAAAATTATAACCTCTTTTTGCTCTTCTCTTTGGTTCGACACAAACAATCCCAAATCCACCATTTTCATTCTCAAAACTCCACCAAATCTACTCTAATCAACCCTAAATCACTACAATAATAAACCCTAATTATCCCTCATCTATAAAACTCAATCATGCATGTGTTTAAGAAGTAGTTATTTTTAAAGATCTTGAAGATTTTAGGGTTTTTACTTGTTTGGAGGTTACAAGATGGTTAGGGTTTGATAATAAGTAATATTGAGCAAGATTGGGATAGGAAGAAGTTAAGGTTTGCTTTTGTTTGACTTTGGTGATTTCGGCAGCCTAACACAACACCCTCTAGGGTTGTGTTTGATCTTTTAAAACATCTCATTGTAAGTTAAAAGTGCTTCCACAAACACCTCTTTATTGTTTTGATTTTCTAGTTAATGCATGTGCTTGATGCTTGATTTTTATGATCATGCAAGCATTGATTATGGACGATCTTGATTAATTAGTGTAAGTGAGGAAAAATGTTTGTTAGATAGTGTACTTTGATGATTAGTGGCCTTGTGATGAATTAATTGAGGATTTAGAGGTGTTATGGATTGATTTAGAATAGGATTTAGTAGACTGTTTTGGGACAGCAGGTAAACGGATCTTGTTCTCCAAAATTTTGGCCTGGAGCCTGTGATATAATATTATGCATGAATAGATATAGGTCTTGGCATCATGAGATAGATGTATGCTTAACCAATTCCTCCCTATGAAGGAGTTATGGTCAAAATACGAAGACGGGTCAATTCTGGACCTTCGATTAAAAAGCTTGTTAATGTCAAGGTTTTTGAACTAAAAGTTTAGGTTTTAAAGCTTGGGTCAATTCTATACATCTTATAGAAGGTCTAGCATTTGGACTCACACTCATTTCTATTTTAGTTTAGGATTTATGACTAAGACGGCAAAACTAAGAAATTCAGTTAATAATCTGGTTTGACCTTCAGTTAGTAAAAGTTTAATTCCCGTTGATTGGTAAACGAGTTGAGTGATTGGATTAATGTTTTGAAAACTTGATTCAAGTGGTTTTACAGGGGTGAAAACCTCACCTTTATATCTTTTATAGAATGGAGATATAGTCCGGTGATCATGGCTAAATTCTGTAAAAAAAAGTTTTCTGTTTTGAGTTAGCGATAGTAAATTGCCCCTTTCTAAGAATAGGTAAACAATTGGAATATGAGGCTTGATGTTATCGAAAGTAGACTTCAAGGCATTTCCAAGGGTGAAAGTCTCATGTCTATATCTTTTATGTTTTAGGATTTATGCTCTCTTGAAAATGACTAAAATCAGAAAATTAACTTTTACGTCTAGGATTGGAAAAATGAAAAGTATGACCACATTCAATTGAGATAGGAATTAAGAGGCGAGACTTAGTAGATGTTTATTTTAGTTTGATCCCAGCCTATACATCAATTGACTTCTTAAAAACAATTTGCTTTAATCTCGGTGCAATATTGTTCCTTGTTTTGGATTTTATTAACTAGTATTATATAACTATTCTATTATAATGATATGATGTATCATTCTAAGTCGCGACTTGCTTTATAGGTCTCGACTAATGTTTGGTTTCATCTTCTCATTGTTGGTTTCTTTTTGATCATCCACTTACGGTGAGTTCATAGCCCCACCTTTTCTACTTTAAAGGTTTTCATAACTATTTTCGGGGTGAGAATACATGCTCGTTTTACTAGTAAACTTATTGATTTCTACTACATGAGCGCTACATGAATGTTTTTACTAAAGCTTTTACTTTCCTACCCCATGATTTCTAATACATGTTTGATACATGGTTGTTTACTACTGATTTTATTAAAGCTTGATTTGCTTACTACATGATTGAGATAATTGATTATCTATTTATGAAACCGTGAGTTTTGGACACATTATTTGTTTTACTAATGGAACACAAGTGCTTGAAGGGTATACCTGACTCTATTATGAAATTATCTGCATGAGTCGCTATTGCCAAAGTCCCTAATTTCATGAACCGTTAATTGCCCTGTAGGGGCGAACGCTAGTAGATTTGATAGATCTATTAGGTTTGACAACCCCGTCCGAGGTCTGAATCGAATTCTTTCGAGCACCTTTTTAACGAGAGATTTGTATTGAGAATCATAGGTATGAGGCAATAATACCTAGTACTGGGGCAAATGTATTCGTATTTGATATGCGTTATTGTCAAGGTTTCGGTGTCATGAGCTCAATGCGGTAATGTTGAATTATACTTTGAAATACTGTCGCTGGCTGATCTTAAACCTTGTGGTCCACTATTGAATATTACTTGATTTATCGAATCACTTTGAAATGTCGTAGCGCTGCTTTTCTTACTGAAATATTTACTTGAATTATTTCAATGCTGTTTTTACTTAAACCTATGAATTCACCAACATTATTGTTGACGTCTTTGCATGCATTTTCTCAGGTTGTTATCTTGCTAGCTGAGCAATGGGAGCATTCGAGTTGTGCGGATATCAAAATTTTAAAGACTTGGTTTTCTCCACATTCGATAACCCTTTATCTTTAAATATACAATTAAGTTATGTTTGAATGCTCGTAACTTTTGTTAAAAGGAAATTATTGGGACCTGTTGTAACTCTGATATTTTATAAAAAAAATTCGAATAGTTGACTTTTCAAAACATCCCACTTAGAGTCGTTTTCTGTAACTTGTACTTTATACTATGAAGTAGCACCCCAAAGTGGTATTCTGCTGCTGCGTTGTTGTGATTTTGGGGGTGTTACACCAATAGTCGACTACATTAGCATCAATCTACAACCCCGGTGCTAATCTTTCCATATTAAAACGAATTGAGTAGACATTGTGTCCCTATAATGTGTTTCAAAAACATTTTCACTATAAGAAAAATAAAAAATGTGAATACCTAAAAAAGACTTGGCTTATATTAACATACAATAGAAAAGAGAATCGCATGGGATTAAAAAAATCACATGGGATTTAAAACAGAATCACATGGTATTTAAAACAGAATCACATAGGATTCAAAACAAAATCACATGGGATTCAAAAAAAGTTATGCTTTATATAAGAAACTAAAAATGTAAACTTACATCTTGTCGCCCTACATTGTAAACAAACTATTTCCACGAATAAACTCCAGCCTTGTAATTTTGGGTACTACCTTTGTCTTCTTGTTCATATATGGAGATAAGAGGTCGAAAGACGGTTTCACCATTCACTTTTTAGGACTAGGACTTACTTTTGCAGCACGAGTAGCCAAACTTTCAGGAGTAAGTGGAGTTGCATCCGTTACTTCCATTCTCTCCAAATCTTCATCAATTTCATCAAGCGTGTTACCCTGAATAAAATTAGAAGATTTAATTAAAAAAGAAAGAAATTTTAGGCAAAAGAAAGAAAGCGGATTATGTAGAATATTATATATAAGTACTCATCAACTACACAATCAATCACCTCTAAAACAAAATCTACATTTTCATCTAATCACTGCGTGTAATACTCAGGTGTACACATGATCTCAAAAACTTCTTCCTTAATACCATCTTCTTTTTTAGTTGGATCAACTGATTCTTTTTCAGTTAACTCGACTTGCTTCTTGGGAAATGAATCACTAGACTTACGACCTGCATTATCATCATCCCCATCATGATTCCACCATCATCACTAACAAGTGCCTCCTTATGATTAACATATGGCTCTTTATCATTCCCCTCATCATCACCATTTATATCCCCATCATCATCACCATTTCTATCGTCATCATCTATATCATTGTCATTTCAAGAACTCACATCATCATTATTATTAAATGAAATCAGTTCTTTAAAAAGTTAGACATCCTTTTCATGAAGTTCAAGGAACTTTTCATCACTAAGATATTCTAAACTAGCTTTCCTTATATCATCTTCAAGCAGAACCCTTTCTGTAAAAAATAAAGAAAGCTTTTCTTCAGCCTTCTTAAACAAATCTTGTAGTTAATCAAATATAGCATTGTAGTTAAACACATGAGATTTTATATAAAATCACATGAGATTAGATAGAATCACATGTGATTCTTATAAATATAAACACATGAGATTAGGCAGAATCACTTGTGATTTATAAAAAGAATGTAAACAAACCTCGTTCTTAAAAGTTTCCAAAGAACCAACACGAGTAAACCCTTTAGTCTCTTGGACCTCAGCTTTATCCCATTCACTACGAAGCTCTAAAATCCCAATCACATGTTATTTAAGTTCTAGATCTTGGCTTTGTCTCATTAAGAGTTTTGTCTAGTTTATGATAGTTGGACGTGTGTGAACAATAGGAAACCTATCGAACTTGGTTGAATCTAAATACAAAGGCTGATAACAAAAAAAATTAGTTGAATTTAGAAACATGAAAAGAACATTTAGTTGAATTTAGAAACTTACAACAAGGAAGATAAATGGACCAAGGTACTGGTTAGATTTAGTTGTTGGGAGTTTATTGTATTAAAGGCATCTATGAATGTAATCGCACCAATCAATATAAGAAATTACACAAACTTCACGAAGGCGTCTAACCACATCCAAACAAATCTAACCCTTCAACCCATCAACAATACCCATCGTGTTGGTAAACATCGTAAGAAAGTTTACATTGAAAAGAAAGTTGACTTCCCTAGCAAGAACCAACTTGGAAGTGATATCACTAAGTCGAATCTCCTTCACAGATTTAGGGTAAAATTGACCAATCTACAACTACACAAACTCATGGTCAGTTGGTCTTTATTCTAAAGAAAATAAGGAATAACCGCCAATAGGTACACCTAAAATCTTATGAATTTTTGAATGAGTGACCTTAATTTTATCAGCACTATCCAAACTCATCATGTAAGTTATTGTAACACCCCCAAATTAGGTCGCAGTGGAATATGGGTTGAGAGTGTTACTTCATAGATCAACATCACAGGATATATAAGAATATGACCCATTTTAAAAGTCGTTTAAAAAAAACCGATACCATTGGATTTAACAAATTGTTGCTACTTAAGCCGAAGCTTTCACTTTCTTGTTCATTGTTTAATAATATCTAGATGGTAGTCCATAAAAATAATCCTCAAATCAAAATGTAATGCAACCAAATCTTTATATGCATTGACTTCCTTAATTAAAGACCTCCAATGTATCCCTTGACTGTACCTCATTCGATCTTCTCAGAAAAACATCCTGTAAAAGTCAAATAATAATGTTGGTGACTTCATAGGGTTTGTAAAATGTATAATGTAGGACCATAGAGTTTCCAATTGTATGGATAATGCAACATTATGCAAAAATCCACAAAAAATTTAATTACGTTTCCCTAAGGCTCATGGTCACTTAAAGTCGACATGTATGAATTGCAATATAAAAATTGCCTTCCTTTGGCCTATGTGATGATGTTAGACCATAAAACCCTAAACATCCTAAATCCAACATGGTATACGTTCGTTTGTCTAGTGATAGCTAATCACCCAAACGGGGATGTCAAAACCAAATATATCTATTTATAACATTCGCGCTTACTCAGTAATTGACAGTGCATGATAATGGGCTTAGTGGGTTGTCGCTACTCAGGCAAATACGTAATCATAATGTAAAAATGTCCACTTGTGTCCAATTGTAAAACAATGCATGTTTCTCACCCCAAAACTTATAAATCATTACAAATGTAAAACGTGGGGCTATGAACTTACCTTGAGTGAATGAATAACAATGTAAATCACAAACTAAAAATGCGTCATGAATACGCCCAAATGCAACCTAATTAATTATAGGTCATATGAGTACTAAGTACTTTGAATAACTAATACCGTATATAGTTCTATATAGCTACATCACCATCAATTTGTATATGTGAAATAATATTTATAAAGTTAAAATGTTTATAAATATCACTTTAGTGAAAATGGCGTAACTTTCTTGTTTTAAGCCCATTTTGTGCGTTCTTTATGTCCACACTTTCTTATTTGAAAGAAGTATCAAAATATTATATTTTAAATATTTTGACCTACTGATGAATAGTGATTTTTACTCTTCATAGTTTATAAAATTATTTTTATAAACTTTAATAATCGTAATCTTATAAAAATATTAACTTGTTCGTTTTAAGTCTGATTTTAATATTCCTTATACCTATGGATTTATAATTTGAAATCTAAAACTTTATTTAGATTTTATAAAATGTAACTTTCTGTTCTTAAAAGTATTTTTATAATTTATACTTTTATAAACACATTTATATATATATTATCGTAAACATGAAAAATCCATAACTCATTCGTTATTGATCGAAAAATTATGATTTTTAATGTTTTGGAATCGTAAAATGAATACCTTCTGTGAAAAATAATAACTTATTTTTATAAGATTTGAAAGTTGTAGAGAGTTTTTTATAAAAACTATTTTTTATAAAAACATATTTTATTGAAAACTCGTAAATTACGCAACTTCTTCGTTATAAATCGGATATTCGAGTTCTTTATAGATTCGGAATCGTCATGAGATGTACTATTTTATAAAACATAAAATCAAGTGTTTAAAATTCCGAAATAAACAGTTGGTGTTAGGTTTCTGTATTAATTAATCATTTTAACTTGATTTACACTATTTTGTAATCTAATCAACATGACTACAAAGTCCTTTAATGTGATCATAATTACCCTTGTGTTATTTATAGTCTCTAATTGTATAAGTCCAACAATATGTCAAGAATACAAGAGCAACAGTCTACATACTATATTATATTCATAACTTTAATCACTTACTTCTTATACCAATAATTTATTTTTATGTTATACCTGTTAATTATAAATTGCTGATAACCTGATCATAACATTAATATATCACATGTGAAAGTATTTGAAACCATAAACAAGAATAAAAAACATTTTACATCTTTATTATGTTTTTAAGATGGTGATTTAACTACAAAGAGGATTATATACACATAAACGCATGAATGTAAAGAGTTTAATTGAGTTTTAGATGACCTTATTGAAGTAGGATGATGAACAACAAGATCTAAACCCTAGTTTAGATATTAAACCTAAGCTTCCAAGACTTAGAAACCCTATTTCTAAAGAAAACCCTAATATTATACTTTCTTGTTTAAACCTTGAAAATGCTTAACTAAACCTTCAAACCTTCTTAGGATACCTTAGATATGATGTTAGAATACTTGTATATGTGGTAAATAAAATTGTATGGATTGTGTATGGGTGTTTGAGTTTAGTCGTGGGGGTGTGGGTGCTAAGGGAGAGACAAAGAGAGTGTTTGTGAGATTTTTGCTTAAGGAAATGTGTTGTGTGTTATCTCTTACTAGTATGCATCTTTATATACTACCATGGTCTAGTCAAAACCCCTTATAGAAAGTCTAAGACAAGATGAGCAAAACATGGAAGTCTTTTAGTCTTGATAACTAGGTCTATTGTACCTTAGTTTAATTGAGTCTAGTTTGTACAAGTTTAGTTGGTTAAATTATGTGCTTCTTGTTCCCCTTAGGTCTTTATTGCATCCGATTCGGAGGGGGGAGGGTAGCAAGTTTAGTACTAGATGTGTCTTTGATCTTTTATGAAATATCTTGCATTACTTAATGTTACAAGATGTAAATATTAAGTGTAGACTTATAACTTGTAAAGTGTATGTCTTAGTTGGGTCCTTGTATGTAAAATTCGGCTAATGATGAATAACTAGGTGATATTTTATAAAACCTTGAGCATTGGGGTATAATAATGGGTATTTTGTTGAAGCGTTAAAAGTTTTGGTGTTTCGGAATGCCTAAACGTAAAATGTAAACACTTTACGTAACCAATAAAAATATAATGTGCAAAGTTAATAAGTATCCTCTAAATAATTATCTAACACTTGCTTGACGTAAACATTTAATTGTTTGATGCCCGTTTACGTTGAATGATAATTTTTAGCTTACGCGATTTAACTTAACGATTAAAATTAAAAGCAAACGCGTACGAGACTAAAAATAAATAGTTAATTAAATGTCATCGTAAATGACCTGAAAACACAGAGTGTTATAGTCTTCCCCCATTAAATGAGCCTTATCCTCAAGGCTTAAGACGCGGCACTTGATGACGGTGCGGTCTTTGTGAAGAGGTGTGGATCTATTGAAATTGGTCTTCACGCTCCCATGTGAACTCAAGACCTCTCTTAGAGTTCCATCGAACCTTAATGATTGGAATATGGCTTTGCTTTGATCGTTTAACTTCACAATCCATTATCTCTACTAGTTCCTCAACAAAATGAAGCTTGTCATCAATATGAAGTCCATCTAATGGAATGGCTAATGGTTTGTCGGCATAGCACTTCTTTAAGTTAGATACATGAAACGAATTGTGAACCCTGCTCAGCTCTTGAGGAAGCTCAAGCTTGTAAGCAACGACTCTAGCCTTTTTCAACACTTTGAAATGTCCAACATATCTTGTGTTTACCTTCCCCCTTTTGCCAAAACGTACTACTCCTTTCCAAGGCAAAACCTTAAGCATAACTCTATCTCTAACTTGAAATTCCATCGGCTTACGCTTTAAATCGGCGTAATTATTTTGTCCATCTCGAGTGGCTTGAATTCTTTGCTTGATCTAAATGATTTTCTCGGTTGTTTCTTGAACTATTTTTGGACTGGTGAGTTGAACTTCTCCAACCTTGGCCCAACAAATAGGTTAACGACACTTTCGACCGTAAAGTACCTCAAATGGTACAGCCTTGATGCTAGCGTGATAACTATTGTTATATGAAAACTCAACTAATGGAAAATGGTTAACCCAACCCTTTCCAAAGTCGATAACACAAGCACGTAGCATATCCTCTAGTGCTTGAATAGTCCTCTCACTTTGTCCGTCAGTTTATAGGTGGTATGCAATACTCATATCCAAATTCATACCCAATGCCTTCTAAAGTGACCTCCAGAAATTTGATGTGAACCTAGGGTCGCGATCACAAATGATTAAGACATGTATCTCATACCTCGCGACTACCTATTTCAGGTACATTCTTGCCAACTTTTCCATAGGATCAGTTTCCCTCATTGGTACAAAGATTACAGATTTAGTAAGTCGGTCAACAATCACCCAAATGGTGTCATAACCTTGTGACGACTTAGGAAGCTTCATGTCAAACATTTGCAAACATAGGTGGCGATGTCAGCCTTCATATTGGGCCACCAATATAGCTTCTTCATGTCAAGATACATCTTGTCAGAACCCGGATGGATAGAGTATTTTGACTTGTGGGACTCGTGCATGATTATAGTCCTCAAATCACCATAACATGGTAACCAACTCCTGCTATTTAAGCATAAAGTTCCATCCGCACGGGGTTCCAACTTCTTCTTTGGTATATCCTTCCTGATCATACCTCATACGTCTTCATTTTTGAGATTCTCTAGTTTCTATGCCTCTATTTTAGCTTTTAGAATTTCTTTGGGGAGATTCAAACCAATAGTCATGACTAAGGATCGAACCTGTAATGGCTTATTCCGTTCTTTACGGCTTAATGCATCGGCCACTACGTTTGCTTTCCCCTGGTGGTAACGTATTTCACAGTCGTAATTGCTGAGCAACTCTAACCAATGATGTTTCCTCATGTTCAGCTCCTTTTGATCAAGAATGTGCTGTAAACTCTTGTGGTCTGTGAACACCGTACACTTGGTTCCATAAAATAGTGTCTCCAAATGTTTAGAGCAAACACTACCGATCTAAGTTCCAAATCATGAGTCATATAATTTTTCTCATGAATTTTTAATTGGCGTGATGCATAAGCAATTACTTTCTCCCTTTGCATTAATACATCACCCAATCCCTTATGTGAAGCATCGCAATAGACCACAAAATCCTCGCTTCCTTCAGGTAGAGCCAAAATTGGCACACTGCATAACTTCTGCTTTATTAACTAGAAAGCGGCTTCCTCTTTGTCACCCTAATTAAACTTAACTCCTTTTTGAGTAAGCTTGGTCATTGACTTGGCGATCTTCGAAAATCCTTCGATGAATCTTTGGTAATACCCAGCAGTACCTAAAAATTGACGAATCTCTATTGGTGTCTTAGGAGATGCCCAATCTTTTATGGATTCGATCTTGGTGGGATCCACGTGAATGCCTTGACTATTAATTACGTGGCCAAGAAATTGTACTTTAGGAATCCAAAATTCATATTTAGAGAATTTAGCATAGAACTCCTCTTTCTTAAGTAATTTTAGAATTGCCTTAAGATGTTCTTCATGTTCCTTATCGTTCCTTGAATAGATGAGGATATCGTTAATAAAAACAATCACAAACTTATCCAAGTATGGCTTGCACACCCGATTCATGAGATCTATAAATACTGACGGTGCGTTCGTCAAACCAAATGGCATAACTTGAAATTTAGAATGACCATAACGATTTCTAAAAGCGGTCTTCGGAATGTCTTCTTCATGAACTCATAACTGATGATAGCCGGACCTTAAATCGATCTTTGAGTAGACACTCGATCCTTAAAGTTGGTCAAATAAATCGCCAATCCTTAGGAGTGGATAACGATTCTTTACCGTTAGCTTGTCAGTTCTTGGTAGTCGATGCACATTTGAAATGATCCATCCTTCTTCTTGACAAACAAGACCAGAGCTCCCCAGGGTAAGGAACTAGGCCTTATAAAGCCTTTGTCGGATAGCTCCTTCAGTTGGTTTGACAATTCTTTCATTTCAGATGAGGCCTATCGATAAGGTATTTGTGCTATAGGTGCACCACTAGGTATCAAATCGATCTGAAATTCCACTTGTTGAGTCAGAGGAAGACCTGACAAGTCCTCAGGAAATACTTTCGGAAAATCTCAAACAATTGGTACGTCCTTAAGTCGCTTCTCCTCCGACTTGTCTTAAGTTTCCTTTGTGGTAACATGTGCCAAAAAGACAGGACATCCTTTTAGCATGTATTTTTGCGTTTTAGTGCATGAGATGATGTTCAAACAAGTCTTGTTTCCCCGGTTGCTTCTGTCACCATGAACAATTAAGGTTTCATTTCCCTAGTGAATAC
This sequence comes from Tanacetum coccineum, assembly GCA_026074375.1. Taxonomy (NCBI): domain Eukaryota; kingdom Viridiplantae; phylum Streptophyta; class Magnoliopsida; order Asterales; family Asteraceae; genus Tanacetum; species Tanacetum coccineum. The sequence goes on along the minus strand of BQNB010074836.1, from coordinate 8,540 downwards.
GAATGATTTTCTCGGCATAAATAATGACAGCTTGGTACTTTGCAAACTAATCCTTACCAATTATGACGTCAAAACTACCAAGATCTAAGGGCATTAAGTCTATGTTGAATGGGTGATTTAAGAAGTTTAATGTACAACCCCAAATGATGGTGTTTTACCCAATTATTCTCTGGTCGGCTAGTTCAACATCATAATAATGATCTAAGGTAGTTGGTGTAATATCAATTTTGGAGCTAAATGCAGTAGACATAAAACTCCTATCGGCACCAGTATCAAATAAGATAGAAGCATAGCGGTTGTTTAGAAGGAACGTACCCGTAACGACATTTGAGTCTGGGTTTGTCCCTGCACGACCTACCGCATATACTTTTGCTGGAGCATTGCCATTTCTACCTTGGTTACCCCGGTTGTTGTTCTTCATCTTTTGACACTCCTTCTTGAAATGTTCTTAGGCTCTGTATTCAAAGCATATAGCTTTCTGACCTACCCCAGTGCCCCTTTAGTTGTTAGCAGTATTGTCATTTGTAGTACTCCTATAGTCACGGGCCAGATGGCCAACTCTGTTGCACTTGTGGCATTTTGGAGTACACTAACCATCATGGTGATAGTTTCATTTAGAGCAAAGAGGTTTAGACCCTCCGTAAGGTTTTTTTCTCACTTAGTGTTCTGCCTCTTGTTCTGTTGTTGTTGGTTATCAATTTGTTTCCTTTTGTTTTCACTCTAACATTTAGCAAAACTGTGGATCTTCTTGTCCATCAGCTCAGTTGCAAATTCCATTGCATCCTGCATGATCTTTCGCTTATATGTCATTACACTACCGTGAATCATATCGGGCAAACCACCGACATACCTCTCAATTTTATCCGACTCTTCAGGGAACATCCTAGCACACATCAATGCCAGTTCCTGAAAACGTTGGTTATTGCTTACCACATCGGTGCCTTTAACCTTCAGATTCTACATCTTAACCTCCAATGTCTTAATCTCGTCCCTCGGGCAGTACTTGTCGATCATTATCTTTTTCAGGTTTGTCCAAGTCATTGCATAAGCAACATTGTAACCAACAGTCCTAATGTGGGAGTTCCGCCACGTTAGAGCACTTCCGAGAAGAGTATAAGTGGCAAACTTGATTTGGTTTTCTACAGTGCAATTGCTTATACGAAACACAATTTCCATTCTTTCAAACCACTGAGTTAACTCGACAACTCCTTTAGTACCCTTAAAATATAGGGGTTTGCATTTCATGAAGTCTGGGTAAGTGCACTCATGAGAAAGAGGAGCTTGTCTCCTTCTACCCATTCCTGAATCATGGCTGTCTTTTCCATTTCCACTTCTGGTGGCCTCACATTCTGCCAACACATCAGCAACTCCTTGGGCAATTAATCTCTTAAGTTTATCATCGATCATAGAAGTAGTGGAGGTGGTTGTTGTGGCTGGTGATGATCTTGTTGTTCTTTTTGGTGCCATTTTCTTTAATCACAAGACAATATAATACCCATTAGATTTCATAAAATCATAACTATGACATGACATATACATAATAAATAAAGTGAGATCACATCACACAGTGAAATATACAACTGAATTGAAATTTACAATGATGTAACTAAATCGATATTCATTCATAATAAATTTGATTACAGACATTACATAATACATCCTTTCCATATATAATCTAGAAAACATACATGACAAATTCGGTTACAAAATGATCACTACCATAAGGTTACAAAATGAAAATAAAACCTAGAGCCTTACTAGTCGGGAGTTACCCCATAATACTTAGTAGGCTAAATAACATAGCTACAACATAACCAGATCTAAGAACTACTATCGGCCTCCTTCGGTACATCATGATGTGCTGGATCCCTAGCAGGTATCTGCTGACTCTATAGTGCTGCCATCTAAGTGTGCAATGTCCTCAGCAGAGTCAGTACCTCTGTGAGCTGTGTTTGTCTCCTGCGATCTGCTGCCCATAAATATCCAATCTCAGTCTGCTGTGCTAAGACCGTAGTTTGTAGTGCTCTAACCTCAGAACGTGTCGTATCATTGGCATCCATCAACTGTGCCCAAGCCTCACAAGAAGTTCTGGCCTTACTCTCCATAAGTTTAGCTGTGTGAGCATCATCACGTCTATCTCTATGTAGCAAGTTGAGCTAACCGCTCATTAATGATCTATCATCCTGTGCATCATCAAGTCGCCTATAGTTCTCATCTGTATCCTGCCTAACAGTCATGACAAAATTAGTCATCCTCTGACCCAACTTTGCCACATCAGTCACTAGTATCTCCTCTATAATCTTATATGGATCCTCTGAAATATCGATAATCCCGTAACCTATCTCCCTATCTGGGTTACATCTAATCTCGACATCCAGAGTGCCAACAAAACCATAATCTACTCTAAAGCCTTCAGTAGGCCTAGTAGTAGGAGCAGATGGGCTCTCCCTGACCTCATATCTAGGACCAAGAGCAATGCACAACCTCTTCCAAGGCGGTAATGTAACCTCAAGAACATCCGCTTTATAGTCTATAGAGGGCACAAGAAAAGGTGGTAATGATGTAGGTAATGGTATAGGTAAAAGTGGTGGTGTCCCTGATGGTGGTGTCTCTGATCGATATGCTAATATGTAGGTAGATGGTGTAGCCACTCTCATCATTGCCATAGATTCCCTGGTATGTAGAAGTACAATAGGTAGTGGTAGTGGTAGTAGATGGGAAGTAGATGGTGACTCGGCTCTCAATCGGATCATAGCAGCTCTATAGCCCATTAGATGAGTAGGACTAGCAAGTAGTAGTGGAGGTGATATAGGTAATGGTAATGATACTGGTAGTGGTGGAGATGGTATATGTGGTAGTAGTGATGATTATAATGTAATGGTGATGGTAGTAGAGTAGATATGGCAAAAAGTCTATCGACCTCCGCCCCAAACGGGAATGGAATAGGTGTCTGATCCCAGATAGACATCCTGGCAGTGGTACGAAATACGGGTGGTGGGACAGAGTCGGCCGGAGCTAGTTGCTCTTCCTCCTCCTCATCCTCGTCCTCATCCTCCTCCTCGTCATCAACATCATCTCCGGATGACTCCTCCTCATCCTCCTCCTCATCATCATCTCTGTCAATGGGGTAATCAGCTGGATCCTCATCAGGATCCTCATCATCTTACTTTGGATCCACCTCGGGATCAGACTCCGTAATATAACCAGGTGAAACAATAGTGGGTGAGATAGTAGCTGGCAGTGGCTGCTCCTCAGCTGGAAGCACATTATCCTCATGTGGCATAAACTCTGGGTATACTGGCTCAGGAACAAAATCTGGTGAAGCTGATGCCTGCTTTAGCTCCTCAGGGACAGGCACGTAATCTGGTGATGGTGGTGCCTGAAGAGCGGCCTCTATATAAGCATAAGGGTCCTTTGGCATCATAGGCAGTCCATTGTATTCGTATATAATGACTCTCGGAGATCCTATATCTGACAAATCCTCGAACAGACTAGAAACCTCTGTGTAAGTAACCGTGGAATCCTCTGAATCTGACATGACAAAATTTGAAAATCAAAAGTAACTTATATAAGTATTAATATAAGACTCTTATCGTAATATACATGGTATATTATAACATGTATATCAATCATGAATGCATCTAGTCTAACCAACTAATGCAACACTAGTGTATGTACGTCCTGTGAAAATCCCTTTGTATGATGCAATGTTTAAAAATGGTTATAGTCCAAGTAAAAACATTTGACCTTGTTCTTTATAACCTTGTCTCTGATACCAATCTGCAACACCCCCAAATTGGGTCACAGCGGAATATGGGTTGAGAGTGTTACTTCATAGATCAACAGCACAAGATATATAAGAACGACCATTTAAAAGTCGTTTAAAAACCGATACATTGGATTTAACAAATTGTTTGCAACATAAGCCTGAAGCTTCACTTGTTCATTGTTCAAAATACAAAGATTTTAGTCCATAACAAATATATCCTCAAAATGTAATGCAACCAAATCTTTAATGCATATGATTTCCAAAATAACGACCACCAATGTATCCCTTGTCTTGTTCCTCATTGATCTTCTGAGAAAACATGCTTTAAAATGTCAACAATAATGTTGGTGAATTCATAGGTTTGTAAAATGTATAATGTAGGACCACAAGATTTCCCAAGTGTATGATAATGCAACAGATGCAAACATCACAAAAATGTAATTACGTTTCCCTAAGCTCATGACACTGAAGCTCGACCCGTGATGATGTTCAACCCGAAACATCCTAAATCCGACATGGTATATGTTCGTTTGTCTAGTGATAGCTAATCACTCGAACGGGGATGTTATTAAGCATAGAATATCTTGATTGATGGATATAGTATGCGTAAATCAAGATGTATTAGTGTGTGTGTTTTTAAAGAGAGAATTTCTTAACTTGCCTTTTGATTAAATGAAGTTGTTACAATTAACCATGACATAAATACCTATTTATATCCCTTGGTTAACTATCTTTATTAAACTTTCCTAACTTAACATATTTAGTCCAGGCACTTTATAACAATGCTACAAGTAGATTATTTCTTTATTTCAACAATTCCTCCCCCCTAAAATGATCTTACTATGGGAACTATTTCTATTATGTTTATTATGATGACTTCTTACTTATAGCATTGAACACTTTATTCTGAATAGTCCCCTGTCCGATTTTCTTTTTCTATTAAAGCTCGAAAAAACGCTGGAGGAATATCTTATGAACAATTGAGGAAGACCTTGTAGCAAATCTCTCCTGATATAATTTCTTCCCTTATATAATAAGATAGATCTCTTTATCTCTAAAGGTATCAACTCCACTCTCAAACTAAAATCAGCATTCTCAAAAGCTAACTTGATCGTCTTTTGAGAAACTTGAATCTTTTAAAAAATCTTGTATGAAATCTTTATCTTCAAACTTGATCTTGAATATAAATTTCAATCACATAATGTTGTTAACGAAATATCTTGAAACACGATGATATTGATTGAGCATTTCTTTGTAAAAGACTTCAACACTTGACTTTTCACATGAATCTTCATACTCTTCAAGCTCCCTGATAACACCTAAATTATACATGTTTTCTATGGCGTTATTTGTATATATTCTATCATTTCTCGTGAACTTTCGATACATAATAGTCTAGATTGCTTGCAGGTTTACTTGAAGATACTACTAACTAAAACTCAAGAAATTACGTACTTTGAAAGACAAATACAAAGAGAAGAAAATATTTCAAGCTAAAAGTACAAGAAGTGCGCCACACTCCACTATTGTATGCCGCACTTACCTATATAGCTGAAAACCACCGCACTTATACCTAAGTGCGCCGCACTTTCCATCTGATGAGAAGAAATAAATGAAGACTTTAATGCAAATGCATTAACACACTAAGTACGCCGCACATATTACCTAGTGCGCCGCACTTCTTCAATCAGCATTTAATACTATCGCATTTAATCACCATGTACGCCGCACAATTTCTTGTGTGCACCACACTTTTCACCCAAATTCAGCCTATAAATAGAGGATGAAATTTCACTTTCAAATCATTCCTCCTACTCCTCTCTCATTCTACAACTCTTCTTCTTCACATACACACACCAATCCTTTTGTCCCTCATCCATAAAAACACCAAAAAACACCACTACCTTTGAAGAATAAAGATCTAACAATCAAGAACGTAGATGATTATCAACTTAGTTATTGAAATAATGGAAGTTTATGTTAAGTCTACTTTTGTTATGAACTCCTTAGCCATGAGAGGCTAAATCTCTCATGACTACTCGATGATGTTATGATAATGAATAAGTGTTTGGTATGATCTTGATCTCTTTAATCTCAAGCTTATGTTGCGGTCCTATTATATCTTATCTTGTTAGTTTTGCTTATCAACTTGAAGTATATAATCATATCGGTGTAGGTCAAAAGATTCGTTATGATCTATGTGGTTTTAAATATTTGTCTATGGTCTTTATCGTTTGTGCCAAGAAATCCACTTTTGTAAATTGATAAATAAACAAGCTTTGATATACTAGTAACTGAACTATTTGGGTGACACATTTGGTCTGGTTAACTAAATATAAGTCTTGGGTTAAATAAGTTAGTTTGTGAAAACGTTTTCTAACGAGAAGTCCTTTTTATAAATTAATGCCACATCTTTGAGGTCAAATCATTTCCACCATTTATAAGTTATTTTGAACTATTCGAGTAGTCATCCTTATTATCATTGGTAAAAATTAAAGTTACTTTTAAATTTGTTAAAGTCTATTTTCTTTCTAATTATTTAAACACTACTCAAATCCCTGTGGACGACCTGGTCTTACCTAAAAAGATTATACTACATACGTGGGTTATACTTTTACCTGTGTGTTTCCATATAATTATTCGGTATTTTCAGTCTTATAAATTTAAAGATTTTGAAACACACCAAAGTTTTTGGCGCCGTTGCCGGGGATTTTTAAGCTGTTCTATAGTCAACTCTGGAAAATTATTTTAACTCCCCCTCTTTTTCAAAAAAAAACCGTACAGTTTTCTGGTTAAACTGACCCCAAACAATTTCTTTTAAATACAATACACGTGCTTACCATTTCTGAACTTGGTTGAAACCATTACTCGAACCTGAACGTACTCTGTATCAGGAGGGACTTCGTCCGGACGCAAACAGAGAGTTCCTACGATCAAAGAAAACAATCCAACCTCAACACTAAGAATTGGTCTATTCTCCAATTCTCAACATCAATTACTTCTGTCACTTTCTTGATATTCTTTGAAATTACGATCCAATGGATGATGAATTCATGTGGGTTGTTGACCGTGTTGTCGCTTCGACTCCCAGTTCCGCAATCACTATTCTTGAAACCACTAACGAATTTGCCATTAAAGGTAACCACTTGAACCTTGTCAAAGGAAACCAATTTGATGGTAGAACCAAAACCGATCCTCATAAACACATTCATGAATTCCTCAGAATTTCGTTATGTTTTATATAAAGAGGATACCGAGTAATGTAGTTGTCGCTATAATGATGTTACCCTTATTCACCACTAGATGAAGTAAACAACATGGCTGGACCGAACTCTACGAAGGAACTATCGAATCGTGGGATGAACTCAAACCGCTTTCATCAACCATTCTTTCCCAGCTCTTTTTGACCAACTCTTGAAGGAAATCCGTGCTTTCTCTCCAACAAGTAAAAATGAATCTCTAACCAATGCTGCTTCGTATGAAGGAAATGCTCAGAATTGGCCTAGTCATTGATCTGTCCAAAGGCAATATTATCAAAATCTTCTATCATGGTCTAAACGAAATAACCCAAGAAGTTCTAAATGCTGCAGGTGGTGGTATTTTCCTCTATAAAATACCAAATCAAGCTTATCAGCTTCTCAAAGATAAAGTCTTACTCAAGCTCGACTAGGCTAAAAATCAAAAAACCAAATCATCTCTTAAGAAATCCGTTGTTTTCGCCGATGAAGGTAATAGTAATTTCGATACTGACAAAATTATAGCCCGAATGGATGCCATGACCATAAAAATAGATGCTCAGTACAAAGAACTCCAATCTCATGCTAAACAACCAATACTTGATCTTGACAATGATGACATACCTATGTCTCGTGAAGAAGAAGCTAAATTCATGCAAACCTTCCGTAAGACTCATTTTTACAATGATTACCGCGACCGAGACTCGAATCGCAATAATTGGTGTTCAAGCGGATGGAATGATTACAACCGAGACAACTACCGATCCAACACTGATGATAAACCCTATGATCTTCAAAGACAATTCAACGATTTCATGAAATCCCAGCAATCAACCAGCACTTTTATCAAAGATGCACTCATGGACCTCAAAACTTAACTCGAAACAGTAGCCAAAAATCATCAAGCTTCAATCCAAAACCTTAAAACTAAGTTCGATAGACTCGCTGACAAGCAATTTGGTTGATCTTTTGGATCTCTTCTGAGCAACACTCAACCAAACCCACGGGGAAACAACTCCAAAGCCCATCAACCACCGCAATTTCATAAGGAGCATGTAAATGCCATATTCACAAGAAGTGGTAAATCGTATGATCCACCAGTCAACCCAAACGATCAACAAAACTATTCCAAAACCCCCCATTTACTTCAATAGTGATGATGAAGACGAAGAACCTGCACCACAACCAAAAACTCAACCTACGAAACCTATTAAAGAAACTCCAATACCAAAACCTTACAAACCAAAAATCCCATATCCTCAACGCCTAAGGAAAGAGAAAATGGAAGCCCAATACGGAAAATTCCTCGACATAATCCGAGCCATCCGAATCAACGTACCTCTTATCGATGTCTTAGCCAAAATGCCAAACTATGGCAAATTTCTCAAAGAAAACTAATTTCAGTCGCTTTCTTGAGCGATGAAAGTTCAGCAATGATCTAAAATAAATTCCCACCTAAACTCGGAGACCCTGGAAGTTTTCTTATTCCTTGCAACTTCAACAAAACTTTCTCTTGTAATGCACTGGCCGACCTT
>BQNB010074835.1:0-31659 GCA_026074375.1 Tanacetum coccineum | reverse complement strand
AGACTAGATTACTAATCTAATCATTACATAAACTACGAGCTAAGACCTATTACAACTTGGAGGTGACCGACACTTTTTATGTTTCCAACACGGTTAACAAGGATCATGAAGTTGATCATGTAAATGCATAAGAAATGATCTCTAAAGAATTTGTTACTCATGGACCAAAAATGATTGAAGAACTGTTTCAAAAGCACATGCAGAATACAACTCTTAATCTTTATCCAACAACAAGTTCATCAACTGCTGAAAAATCAACTGCATATCTTCAACAACAGTTATATTTGGAAATGAAGACAAAATCTTAAGATCAAGCAGCTAATCCAGAATTATGGGAAATTTTGATGGCCAAGTTTGAAAAGTCATAACTTTTCACATAATCACGATGAACATCATACGAATGCTGATCCTCTTGAAGGGGGAGAAACATGGCGAAAAGATATTTTGGTAATAAAAAACAAATGAGAAGAAGGAATCTTTTATGAACGGAAGACCAATTCTACCGACGATGAAGCGTCTGTAATAATCAACCCTTAGGGGGAGATTGCTAGGTTTAAGAAAAGTGTTTATTATTAGATGAATATGTCTTTGTATAGTTTTGTTTTGTTTTATAGTTTTATTAGTAAGTATAATGTAATAAAGTCTATCTTGGTAAAAGTTAAGTAAAGTTGACCAATGTTTGACTAAAGTTAGGAAAATAGAATAGGAAAAACAATAAGTATAAATACCCATCTAGGAGGGTTATTTATACAAGTCTTTACATTTTGTAATTCACTTCTCCATCCCATTTCTATTTTTCCTTTTGGAATGAAAACTTTGAAAATGATGAAAAATACTCTCTAGCTCCTCTCCTTACATTCTTTCACTTTCGTATGCTATCTACTATGCAAACATGACATATAACACGGCTTCAGTGCCGTAGGTGAGGGAGAATATGGTATGCCCGGTGCTTGTCTTGATTGTAGTGTGGTGCGCCCAGAGTACATCCGGTACCTCCTCGACCCAGTTCTTCTTTTCTCCCCTAACCTTGCTTTAATGCCTTCTCCCAGGCTGCAGTTTGCTCTTTCCACCTGTCCATTAGTTTACAGATGTTTGACGGATGCAAATCTTTGTTTGATACTCAACTTGTCGCACTAGTCTTTAAATGGGTTATCTCTGAACTGCTTTCCATTATCGGATATGATCTCTCCAGGTAGGCCAAATCTGCATACGATGTTATCCCACACGAATTTCATGACTTGGTTATCGTTGCGACTGGCTTTGCTTCGACCCACTTAGTGAAATAGTCGATAACAACAATAAGGGATTTCACCTTTCCTTGAGCTTATAGGAAAGGGCCAGAAATGCCGATTCCCCATTTGTAAAATAGCCAAGGTGAGGTTATGGGTGTTAGCTTCTGCTGGGGGTTCCTAGGTATCGGACCGTGGACTTGGCAGTCATCACACTTTCGTATGATGTTCCGTGCGTCCTTGTGCATTGTCAGCCAGTAATATCCTGATCGGATCACCTTTGCTACAATGGATCTTGGCCCGGAGTGCATACTACAGGACCCTTCATGAATTTATCTTATGACATGCTCAGCTTGAAGGGGACCTACGCATCATAGCCAGGGTTCTAGGAATGACTTGCGGTACAAGACACCGCCGACCATGGCATATTGTCTTGATTTTATTTTTATGGCCCACGCTTTCTTGACCTCGGCTGGTAGTGTGCTGTCTGTGAGGTGCTCAAGCAGCGGTGTCATTCATAAATCCCCCTCCTCTTCTACCACTGCTAGGATTTCCTTCTCTTTAATCAATTTTTCCTTCCGTACTTCCACTAACACTTGTTTGGTTAAGTGGGCGAAACTAGTAGATGCAATCTTGCTAAGAGCATCCACCTTCTTGTTTTCGCTTCTTGGCACCTATTCGATAGAGAATTTCTTGAATCCACTGATGAGTGCTTTTTCCTTTTCTAGATACTGAATCATGCTTTGCTCCTTAGCTACATATGATCTGTTGACCTGATTTGCTACCAGGCGGGAGTCTAATTTTGCTTCTAGGTTTTTTATGCCCATTTGTTCCGCTATTCGCAATCCTGCTATTAGAGCCTCATATTCTGCCTCGTTGTTGGATGCGTCAAACTTTGGTCTAGCAATTCTCGAACCGTAGTCATCTCGGGTTTTCGTCATGTACTCCTCCATTGTTGGTTCCCCTATTGTTTCTGTGATTTCTTCCTTAAACTGATCTTGTGATCTGAAATCGTCGTAATTCCTTGAACTCGAAAATAATCGATCTGGCATTATTGAATGTAACACTCGTTCATGGCTTAAAAAGCTTGCTTGTTGAATGTAACACTCGTTCAGGTTCTTTGTATGGTTCAACGAGCTTTTTCTTTAAACTCTTGGTCATGCACTACCTATAAACAAGGTTAAAATATCAGTAGGATAGGCTCGAAAGAAAGAACATACAGAAAACTAAACACAAAAAATTAAGTCTGCTGTTGTATATGATGATCGATACAACGAATTCAATTGACTGAATACGCCGTATTGATCGCCTAAATACGAATACGGTGTATTGATTTTGAAAAATGGATATGCCGTATTCAATGAGATGAATATGCCATATCCGGTATTCGAACAGAATAATAACAGCAAAATTTTAACAATGCAGAAAAACAATAAAAATACTCAAACACACAAATATGAAGAATTATACAATGCAAACTATACTAATCTAAACTACTCTAAACACAATAAATCTAAACTAAAACACTAATAAACAAGAATTAAACAATTTCACTCCCCGATAGCGGCGCCAAGTAGATAAACAAATGGTAAAAGAGCGGTCTAGCACAAATGTAAGGAAAACTTATTAGCCAGTTTAATCTAATAAAACACATGAATTTTCTATGTGTGCAATGATTGTATTACTTTGTTGGTGTTATATCATTCCCTAAGTCTAAGTGGTTCTTCTCCCTAAACATTATTAAGTTAATCATGTCACAATTAACCTAAATTCTCTTAAAGCTTACATTCGTCGATTATAATTTATCTAGGAGGCTATACCAGTGAATACTAAAACCTAGCTCATCGCGGGTTTACCCACTTATGTTTAATCGCTATATATATGTCGGTAGTCTATGGTTCGTCATGACATAAAGCAAGGCCACAGAATGTTATTTGTAATACTAAGTCACCACTTAGTCTACCACTCTTTAAACCAGGGAGGCACTAGGAGATTAAATATTTAGTCTTATAATCCAGAGTCACATATAAGCTGTATGTAGTTCTATCCTAGACTCTAGTCTACTTGGTCCATATAACTAGATCCAGTTGAATGATAGATTAAACACATAATCAAACACAAACAAATATCAAGTGGTAAACATAATCAACATGCTACAAATAGTAAACAATCGATATAGACAAACCAAACATTAAATTATAAAATTTCAAAAAGTAAAATACAAAATTAAATAAAATTTGAAAAAGAAAAATACAAAATCAAAAAAATCAGAAAATGTTTCACAAAAATATTCTTCTCGACATGTCTCTTGGAATCGATAACATTTACGTACCTAGAAATGTTGATTAATATCGACACAGGCGTGTAAATGAAGTTCGAACAGGAGTTTCAAATGCTTTCAAAACATGCCATTTCTAATTTTCTTTATGGTTTATTATTAAATGTCAGATAATAACCCGTTCTTCATAGAAAATGAAAATGTATGCTTTAGTGCATTTATCCTTAACAACGAAAAGAGAAATCTTTTCGGTCTTGAGCTATCCAACAAAACATTCAAAGTTTTATAGCTCAAGTCAATGGCTTGTTATTAAATGACAGATAACAACCCGGTCTTTAAATAAAGGAAAGTGTGCAATCATGTACATTTATCCTCACAACGAGAACATAACAACTTCTCGGACTTGAGTCGACGCAAAAAGTCAATTCAAAAGACATTCAAAGTCTTTCGAGCTCAAGTAACATTGGTTTTTTAAAACACATTGAACATAATTCTTCAAGAATTTCTCAAAAGGTTCTTCAAAATCTTTCAAAATTGTGTGTTCGACACTCCCTCCTCATACATCTTTCAAAAGTCAAATCATTTTTTATAAGTGAATCAATTTTTGAGGGGGAGCTTTTAAAACCAAGTTTTAATGCGTTTAGGAACATACTAACATGCCTATTTTGTATGTCTAAAACATTTCAAAATGTTTAAACAAATGAAAAATGTTAAAATGTTAATAATATTTAAACACTCATTTTGTTAAAACATATACAAGTAGCTCAAACTCAATTTCACATGGAATTTACAAAGTCATAATCCTATTCTCTCAATTGGTTTCATATATGTGAAATTGAGGGGGGAGCAAGAAGAACAGTTCTACATAACTCATGCTGTAACAATTTTCTCCCCATAGAATTTTCAAGTCAAATTTTAATCACCTGGTATTTCAAAAACTAAGTGCATTAGTATTTAAAATAAGGGGAGAAATGTAATTAAAATGTGATCTAGAAAATAATAAGTGATCTAAACGACTCACAGTGCTTGATACTCTTCGGAAAAGGTTTTATGGTTACGATCTCATACCCAACAACATCTTAATTAACGACGATTCTGAAGTCATATGGTGGTTAGGTTAGGAATTAGTCCTAGGATCCAACCAGAACAGGAGGGATCTACCTAAGGACACTCCATAGTTAGAAATAGCAATCCTTATGTATGATTGGAGATGAATGAGTTAAGGGAATAATGCCGACTAAGATCGAGCTAACACTGGAACAATCACAACAAAGTGTTAGTAATGACGTCTTGGTAAGCATTGAAGGGGTTGAAGAATGAAAAAGAAATGTATGGATAAAGGGTGAAAACAAAGCAGCCCTCCCTACACCTTAGGCAGAAACCAGGTCAATACATAATCTATCGGTTTTCACAAAGATGAATTCTGATATTGAAGAAAGACGTCATGGACCCACTGATGCAATTCACAACTCTTCCCAGCCATTCGAGTTTCTCTCAACAGAAACTTATCTCATTTGTCACGCAGATACACATGTTATCTATTGACATCTCTTTCTGAGATTGTTGATATTGAATATCTGGTAGTCTGCTCCAGCCTCTGAGTACTAAAACCAAAACGCACTAATCGGGTATAGAGCCAAGAGATCAATAAAATAAATCTCATTAAGACACATTCCATTTCAAACACTTGTTGAACATCATCAAGTTCACAAGTTGTTAACAAGGGTCCTACGCATTATCCTTGTGATTTTGCCAGAACATGGGAGTGATACTTAAGTATTCACCGTGAAGATGGAAATCCTGCTTGAGCCAACATCAAACAAGCTCTTGGTAGGTGATTTGGCGATTGTTTGAATCAAATTGTGTCAATGGAAGAACGATGGTGCGATTCTATGTGAATCAAGCTTGTTCCAGTAAAATGAATTGACGACTTAATCAGAAAGATAGTAACTATCTGATTCACTCTTACCGTGTTGTCTGCTTTGAGACGTTCCGGTAATGAGAACTAGCAAGCATGGTAAATCTAATACATCTGTGTTAGAAGATCCTACGCTTTGAGCTGGAAACCCTGTCAAGGAGATTCTTTAAATCTACCTGATCACAGGTACATTATTTATACTGTAAAATGGTCCTACAGAACCGGAGGTTAATCTAACCAAATCCGGACGAATGACAAAGCCATATTCGTCCACACGCTTTATTGCTAACTGTTTTATTTCAGGATTCATATAAAGATGGAGATGGAGATGCCTCATTCCAGCTGAAGTCGGATTCATTACCACATGCTCATGCTCAAACTACAAAGACATACTATAAGCATCAAGATTCAAGAATCAAGAAAGCTCAAGAATTAAAGACAAAGACTTCCGCAAACTCTGATATTCAAGATCTTCCTTTAAGATATCAAGTCTATCAAGGGAGATTGTTAGCAAGCTTTCAAGATGATGCAAAGTATGAGCATGTTGGTTCAATGACACAAAGATCGCAGATGTAAAGACGATCAAGACTGAAGGATAAAGATTTAAAGATCTCGGACGTAAAGACGAAGTCGAAAGACAATGACAAAGGCTCAAGATCAAAGATCACAAAGCATGAAGGAACAAGCCTACAACAAAGACAGAGACCAAGATCACAAGAGCTTAACGACAAAAGCAATCTCATTTGATCTCATGAAGGAGTGTCACAATGAACTCACTTCGGGGGAGATTGTTAGCCTCAAAATATTGAGTCGAACAATGAAGTTCGTTCATTATGAATATTAGGTCTCGGTCTTTATTTAATTAAATGTTGTAATAGGCTAGAACGGGTATCGGGCTCGTTAATTAATCTAATATTGTACGCGTCTCGGACTAAGGTCCAATGTAATCCCGAGCCCGGCCCAAGTTAACATTAAACCCGGCCCATGGCAAAATCCCATCCAGCCATCAAAAAAATAAAAAAGGGGGTTATAAAAATAAAAAAAAATAAATACCCCTCTCCAAGTGTGGAGAGGGTGTTGGTCTCATTTGTTTTTCACACACTTGTAATCAACCATCTCTTATTTTCTCTTTACTTTCTCTCTCTTGTTTCTCTCTCTAAAATTCTTCCATCTTTCCTCTTATCTTATTTTCTTATTCAAGTATTAAGTGAAGGTGATTATTGGTTACCGACAAACTTGGATCTCATCCAAGGGCACTTGCAGTGTTAGATCAGCCAAACAATTCTTAACGTTCAAGACATGAAACGTGTCATGAACACCATCTAACTCCTCATGCAAATCTAACTTGTAGGCACTGGGCATCATTTTCTAGAATAATCTCAAAAGGTCCACAATCAGGTGCTAGTTTTCTTTCTTTCACAAAGTGTATCACACCTTTCTAAGGCGGACCACTTTGCGCAAAACATAGTCACCCTACACTAAACTCTCGAGGTTTCCTCCTCTTATCAGCATAACTCTTCTGTCGATCATGCGCAAGCTCTTAAGTCTATCCTTTTCTCGCAAGATCTTTGTATTTCTTGACTAACTCAGGTCCTATCAACTGACCTTCTCCAATATCAGCCCACATAATTGGTGAACGTTACTTTCTACCATACAATGCCTCAAACGGAGCACATCTCACACTAGAATGGTAACTATTGTTATACGAAAAACTCAACCAACGGGAGTGACTCCTAACTTCCCGAAGTTCAGGACGAACGCTTAAGAATGTCTTCCAAAGTCTGAATTGTACGCTCACTCTGACCATCGGTCTGAGGGTGATAAGCCGTACTCATGTCTAAACGGGTTCCTAATGCCTCTTGCATTGACTGCCAAAACCTTGATGTGAAACGACTATCACGATCCGATATGATCAAGATCGGCACACCATGTCTAGAAACTATCTTATTCAAATTACAATCTTAGATAATCCATCCATCTTATATTCCTTACGCATATGTAGAAAATAAGCAGACTTAGTCAATCGGTTCACAATGACCCAGATTGTGTCATGCCCACTACTAGTCCTAGGCAACTTAGTCACAAAATCAATAGCTATCCTTTCTGTTGTGGTTGTCATAAAGGACTTCTATAAGAATTTTACAAACTCCTAGGCAGTTGTACATAACGTTGTAGTGTCAGTATAGGCAGACTCGGGGTTGTTATCGTTCTCTAGGGGATTAGTTGGGAAGGCTTGATCTGGTCTACAGCAATTCTTAGGGTGACGAGAAGATTCTTTTTGTATTTTTATGTTATAGGAAGCAGGTAAATATATTTTGAGAGGTTGGTTGGTTTTAGCTATCAAACTAAATAATAAGTACCTATTTTGGGTATAAATGCACGATTTAGGGGGTTAAACGACCTCGAAAAAGTGTTTAAAATGGGCTTTTCTACCTAGACAATAGCAAATGGGCTTAAACAACCCCTACACATGGGATTTGCTTGTCCTCAAGCAAATGGGCTTTTCTACCTAGACAATAGCAATATGAAGGTCATTTTACCTACTCTTTAAAAGTATTTTACAACACAACCTTTTAGACCTCGTAATTAAAAGCACAGAAAGTAAATACTAGCACCTCACATAAGTGTTTGGGATTCTCTCTTTTACTCGGGTGTATAATAAATTATAACATAAGGAGGAAACGGAAAATCAACACTTATTACCTGTCATTGCTATAATTTTACCTTAGGATTGGTAAAGGATCAAACCTCCAACGCTAGGTGCAAGCATTAGTCATTACTATCTAAGAGGTCTTTTAAAGGGTTGTGGGCTGTAGGTGTAAGATAACATATATGGGAATCAGAATGATGGGATACATTTGGGTAAATTTTGGGTGTGGAAGGGTTAAGCTAATTATTTACAGCATACACTTTGGTTTGGTGCTAATGCCAAGACTCGGGAGAAGGATATACGAACTCTACATCAATCTCTTTCTTTTTCTTTTCTATTTTTTAATAACATAATAATATAACTTAGGGTTTATAACAGTACTCCTACATTGTGCTTTTACTATGGTCGATATTTATAATCTAACTAATGACCTGATTTGAGGTGGATCAAAATAACATGGAGATCATCTAACAAACATATGGGGTATTGACTTAACTTTTCTTCCCATTCTTTCGCGAAATAAATACTACCATGAATCCCAATCGTCCCAAAACAGTATTTACAAGGATAAAGACTTAGCAACCGTGTACTCAAATAATTTATACCTTGAGTTAAACATATAATGTACTTAAAAGCGAGTATACAAGGTGGGCAAGGCTATTTTAGGTGTAAAATTAGTTTTAAGGTGACAATGTCTTCATTTTTAGTCCGGCTTACAACAGAAAATTACGAGAACCATGAAAAAGGATAGGCTCAGAGGGTTATACTAGGGGTATCCTGCACTAATAATGAGTGCATGGCAAGGGTGTGGGATAGTTATATGATCGGTATAACCAATCTAACAATTTACAAGTTTAAAAACTATGGCGGTAATCCTAATGCCTCTTATCAAGCAAATCCTAATACTTACTATGCGGTCTCGGGATGCATCACAAAAACAAGTTCCAAATTTAATATACTACCGGTACACTCTCATAATCCTAAAGTAACCAATACCAACTGTCCATAATAGGCGACAAAAACCACGCATACACATCTGTAATGCGGTATAGAGACAATGATTGCTCACTCCTTACTCGAACAAGCTAAAGGGTATAACATCTAGGGTGAACCTCACATTTAGGGCGTGAATTGGAGGGGTTTTGTGCTTGTAAATATAATTTCCTATCCATGAGAAACCACTTTAATACTTGGTTTTTGTCGGTTTGTGTCATAATTTTTTTAAATTTGGGTCAAATCGCTCTTATGCTATGTTTTCGTATATTACCCATTTTTTAAGGACAAAGCAAATGGAAAAATTAGAGAATAGTTTTTAAGGCTTATTTTCCCTTACACTTAAGTTGAACATTGGTCCTAATGTTTCTATAGAAGTACCCGGTAAGACCGAATAAAGGGATAAAGAGAACAAGGATAATGAAACTAGTACTCCATGGTTTGCCAATAATGGAGAAGAAAACATGCGATAAATGGTTAAATGTCCTCGCAGAATCATCAATGAAACTTCCTAAGAATTCCAAGCTTCTTCTCATCAAATATAACCTGTAATCAAAGACAAAGACAACTATACCAAGCATAAAATGTGCGATATACAAATATACAATATGAATTTAGGGTTTGACTCGATAAAGCAGTAAAGATAGGATGAGAGAATTGTCAAACTTATTGGTTTTGCAGGTTTATAACAGAAGATTACATATTTTAAATGTTATGCAAGTTTTATTTTCAAAAATAATTAAAAACTTTAAGTTTTCTGGACCTGGGCGTTTGACGCCGTCAGGAAAATCCTGACCCCGTCACAGGTGTCGTGGTGACGGCGTCGCGTGTAAATCATGACGCCGTCTCCACGTTCTGTGAAAACAAAATTTTTGTTTTTGATGAAAAATTTCCTGCACTTGATTCCATAAGTTAATTCTTGTACAAATAGCTGCATAAAACCTGAGATTTGACAATTTACTCATATGACTCGAAACTGACACGAATTATCTAAACAATTATTTAACATGCTGATTTGTTCAAAAACGAATAGATTCACCTACACTTATTAGTTTCAAATACCTTTGTTCGAAATTAAGACGAGGTTTAAAAAACATTACAAAGCATGATTAAAAGATAGAGTTTTGAACCTGATAGAATAAAATGAAAAGGTAAAACCATGGACACTCTAATTACGGGAAAGTAAATATTGGGTTGCCTCCCAAAAAGCGCTTGTTTTTGTTCGAGTCACGAGCCTGACTCTATGCTTATTTCACGCGTAAAGGGTGGGTCTTCCCTACACTTAAGGTCAAGTGCGGGTGATAGTAGCGGTACAAACCACCATGATGAAAAGGAGCCATATGTTGAGAATTTTGTTGTTGAATAATAGCTCTAAACGTGTGCTTCTGAAATTCTAACCTCTCTCTACTCCATTTTGGCCTATCAAATAATCCAAGTTCTTCTTAGAGGAGAAAACTTCCTTAGATTCTAATCGCCAATCGTTATCATATATTCTCCAATTTGAAATATCAAACACCTAGGGATACAACTTTTTCTTTATTACCCGGATTTAAAATCCATATGTCTCTTAGGGTCATCTATAACTGGGTTTTAATAACTATACACACCTTTTGGTGGGAATTACCATGTGAGTGAAGGCGGTTATTTGAGTTGTTATATAATTAATACCTTTTCCTAGAACTATCCGGACTATGTGGTTTGATGGGTGGTTCAGGGCCTATTACGTCTCCTAGACTTACATCTAAGGATGGACTATTGAGTAAAGGTTGAGGCTCCGGTCCATCAAAACCAGGAACTTCCCTAGAACTAAAAGGAGTGTTGTGATTATAATTCAAGCCTATTCCGTTGTTTTATTTAGTTTAAAGTCTCTTTTTTTTTTTTTTTATAACTCTTCGGGGTTCCTAAAGTCTTTTAACTTCTTTCAGGTAAGTCACGGGCGGTGTGTATTCCTCAAATAACGGTAGGGTTTGTATGGTACTCTCAGGGCTTGTAATTCCTGCCTCATTATCCATCATACTTAGGCTATCTACATGTCTTAATCACGAGTTAACATGCCATTGAACAGGTACTTGTACCTTAGCCATATTATCCCCAACTATTTGAGCATTAAGATCTGTTATTGTTTCATCAGAAATATTGTTAGTTGGTTGCTACATTTTTATCATATTGGGCACAATCCTTTATGGCATACCATGCTCCTATATCACTAAACTTCCTAAGATCCCCTTCTGCTGTCAAATTGATGATATGAGGGTTAAACGAGTCGAGATGTTTATGAAAGATTGCAATTAGGGTCCATATACTAGGCCATGATGTGCGGACTTTTTCGGATTATATCTTATGAAACGAGTTTCCACGAATCGTAAAGAGATTCATCTTGATGTTGTTGGAACACCAAGAGTTAATTATGGAAGAATACATCAAACCTACCTACGCTAGAATAACCATACCTATTCATTATAATTTACAAATTTACAAATGTTACGAACAAAGGTCACAAAGAAAAATATAGACTACGAGAAAGTTAATATGCGGAAATTAAACTCTCACTTGAAAGGATTCAAGCAAGTAGAACTAAGCTAAACTATGATCAAAACCCAACTATTCCCCACGCAGCGGCGCCAAAAACTTGTTGCGGTTGTCGTAAGGGACTTCTACAATAAGTTTTACAACTCCTTAGGCAGTGTACCTAACCGTTGTAATGTAGTATAGGCAAGACTCAGGGGTTGTTATCGTTCTCTAGAGGAATAGGTTGGGAAGGCTTGATCACGGTCTAACAGAATTCTTAGGGTTGAGAGAAGATTTTTTTGTGTTTTTATATTTATAGGAAAACAGGTAAATCATATATTTGAGAGGTTTGGTTGGTTTTAGCTATTAACTAATATAAAATACGATATGGTGATAACAATATAATAAATATGTGTTTATTTAATCATGTATAACTCCCTAGATACTTCTCTAGTGTTGTAGCTTTGTCACACTTGTGATGGATCCTATGTAATTATTTCCTATGTCATGAACGGATTACACGAACCTGCCGTCTATTTAATATTCATTAAGGCGACGCACAAGTAAGGTAGTATGAAGACTATTACAAGGCCCCTAAGAGTATATTAAATGCAATTGAAATATATTAAGAATAGATCAACCATATAAGGGTCAAGGTAGTATGAAGACTGTTACCCCAATAGTATCCTTTCTACACAATCATATATTCTAGGACATTCTCAACGCGATACAGACAAAAGTGGTTTCTAAGACCTAACATGCATATCATCACTAAAGAAGCAACACCACTAAGATCTATATCCTAGGTTTCATACAATCATAAATAAACTCAATAGAAGTTTCAGTAAGCATGCAAATATAAAGTAAGAAAAAAGGATAAGAATCACACACAAGGACATCTTGAATGATTAAGATAGTCTTAACTTGATTAAAACATAAATTGAAGAGCGTACAATTGCGTTTTGAGGCCTAAATCATCCTTAACAGTGCTAAACGAACTAGGGGTTCGTCCCTTTCTTTTATCTAAAGGTACACACTTAAAAACCCAAAAATTAGTTTGTATTTATTGGAAAATCGCTACGACGGCGTCGCATGTTATCGTGACGCCGCTAGAATAGAAATATTCTAGATTATGGGTTGGGTCTGTACAAACTGACGCCGTTTGGAAATCTTGTAATGTCGTCTTGAGATGGGTGTGTGTGACGGCATCACGTGTAATCTGTGACGCCATCGTTAGCTTCTGAGTATAAATTCTTGAGAGATGTTGGTGCAGGTTCGTAGTCTTGTCCATTTCTTCTCCAAATGAGCCCAAGTCACGTGTATTTCCTCCAAATGCCTTCCAAATGTTAAATACCTAAAAAGGAACGATTAAGTACCTATTTTGGGCATAAATGAACGATTTAGGGGGTTAAACAACCCCAAAAAGTGTATAAAATGACACTTCATCACTTTCCCATTTCCACTCGAGAATCTCAGGTTGTTACAGCAAGCCGGATGGCCTCTGGTGTTCAGCCTTAACCTTCAAATAAGTCAAACACTTACTTACATACACAACTATGTCCTTCTTCATACCAGGCCACCAATACCTATCTCTAAGGTCATAATACATCTTATCAGCTCCTGGGTGTACAGAGTACTTCGACTTATGGGCTTCGTCCATTATCAGGGTTCTCACATCACCCTTCAAAGGCACCCATATTCGATCCAGGTAGTACAAAGTCCCATTACTTCTCTGTTCTATCATTTCCATCCACCTTTTGCAAACCCTGCAGCTCATCACAGCCTCCTTCTAAGCCGTAGTATATATCCTTGCATATCTTTTGACTGAAGGGTATACTTTCATAGCTCTAAACTCTCTGAGGCTTTACTATTTCTTTCCTACTTAGGGCATCAGCCACCACATTCGCCTTACCAGGATGGTAGCGAATCTCACAGTCATAATCACTAAACAACTCTATCCAGCGACGTTGTCGCATATTCAACTCTTTCTGACTAAAGATATGCTGAAGACTCTTATGATCCATATAGATGACACTCTTTGTCCCATACAGATAATGTCTCCAAATCTTAAGGGCAAACACAACTGCTCCTAGTTCCAAATCATGGGTCGTATAATTCTTTTCATGAATCTTCAACTGCCTAGATGCATATGCTATCACTTTACCTCTCTACATCAACACGCAGCCTAGTCCTAACCCGGACGTATCACAATACATCACAGAGTCTTCTGGTCCATTGGGGAGAGCTAGAACAGGCGCATTACATAACTTATCCTTTAAAGTTTGAAATGCCAATTCTTGTTCCTCACCCCAATCGAAAGTCTTACACTTCTGAGTCAAGATAGTAAGAGACTTAGCTATCTTAGAAAAGTTCTCAATGAACCTACGGTAATATCCAGCCAATCCTAAGAACGAACGAACCTCAGACGGAGTTCTAGGGGCTTTCCAATTCTTAACAGCTTCAATCTTACTAGGGTCTACATGAATCCCATTACCATTTATCACATGCCCAAGAAACTACACTTCTCTTAGCCAGAATTCACACTTAGAAAACTTAGCATACAATTTCTCCTTCTTGAGCAGTTCCAAGACTAACCTTAAGTGTTCTACATGCTCCTCTCGAGTCTTAGAGTAGATTAAGATATCGTCTATAAACACTATCACAAACTTATCAAGATAAGGCCTACAAACTCTGTTCATCAAATCCATGAATACCGCTGGTGCGT
Organism: Tanacetum coccineum; assembly: GCA_026074375.1. NCBI lineage: Eukaryota > Viridiplantae > Streptophyta > Magnoliopsida > Asterales > Asteraceae > Tanacetum > Tanacetum coccineum. Next base: position 17,358 of record BQNB010074835.1, on the reverse strand, counting down.
TAGTCAGACCAAAGGGCATTACTGTGAACTCGAAATGTCCATAACGAGTTCTAAACGCAGTCTTTGGAATGTCATCCTCATGCACTCTCAGCTGATGGTATCCAGACCTAAGATCTATCTTTGAGAAAAACTACGACCCTTGCAGTTGGTCAAATAGATCATCAATCCTAGGAAGCGGATAACGATTCTTAACAGTCAACTTGTTCAATTCTCTATAGTCAATACACATCCTAAAAGAACCATCCTTCTTTTTCACAAACAAAACCGGTGCTCCCCAAGGCGATGAGCTTGGTCGAATGAAACCTTTGTCCTGGAGTTCCTTGAGTTGACCCGACAACTCCTCCAATTCAGAAGGTGCCAAACGATAGGGAGACTTCGCAATCGTAAGCATCAGGATTAATTAATCCAGAAATCAATTCCGGAGAGGTGGCTATCCTAATAAATCATCCGAAAATTACCTTAGGCGTACATCTCTTAATACAAACAATACTCTTCTGTCTTCTTATCGCTAGCCTTAGCATATCAAAAGTCCTTGCTTTCTCATCCGGTCTTTCTCCTAATACTCTATAGCACCTTGCATCTAGAGTGTATCTCGATAACTTTCTCATGACAAATTATTTCAGCCTTATGATTAGACAACACATTCATACCTATAATCCATCAAACTCCATGCCCGAATGGTATCAAATCGATGTCAAAGACATAACCCTTGATTTCTAGTTTGCAACCCTTAATAACCTTATCAATCTCTACTAAGCTTACCCGCTAGCTATCTCATTTCATATCTGAAAACCTAATTCATGGTACTCTATGCCTAACAGAGGTATAAAAGTGTAGGAAACAAACAGCTTAGTCGACACCTAGAGATCAAATAAGGTAGTGACAAAATGATCGTTCAAAGTAAACGTACCTGTCACAATGTTCGGATCCTAGCGAGCTTCCTCTGCTCCCAGCATGAATGCTCTACCCCTAGCTTGGTTCCCTTGGTTTCACGACCCTGGGACATCATTTTAGCAACAACTTGGTTTGAATGGTTTCCTCCCGGTCCTGGTTCTCTATTTAATCTAGGACATGACCGGTTGTGATGGTCATTACTCCTATATTCCTAGCATGCTCTACGAAAAGTAGGGTGAAGGGTTCCTTAATTTACCGGGTTTACATTCCTGGGCATAACTCTACAATCCTTTGCAAAATGACATAGGCGGTTACAGTTGAAGCATGTGCGATAAAGCCCTCCGGGTAATGGTAGGGAGTTGTAGGTGGTAGCTGGGCCAAGCACTTGTATCTCTCTTCTACAGAATTTGCGGTCGGTACAAAGTATTACCAGTCAAGTCCTCTTATTATCATCATACCATTCTTATCCTTATAGTTCCCCACAATTTCCTCTTTTCTCAACTGTTAGGTCTTGAATTTAGGATCAATAAGCAATAGAGTATATGTTTAGGTGTTGTGTGTATGTTTATTTTAGAGAGAGAAAGATGGAAAGTAGAGGGAGGAGGAGGAATAGAGAAAAGATAAGAATGGGATTAGAAGACACTTAGGAGACACACCTCACAAATGAGGTGGTGGTTAGGTATTTATACCCAATTACAAGGAAGAGCAAGGAGCTCTTGTTTCTTAGCTTTTAGCTATTTGTCGGGTCTCGTGACTTTATTTAAGTCACGAGCCTATCACCTAACCTATTACACAATATTATTTCTTTATTTATTACAAGAAAATTTCTCTCATAAATGGTCTCTTTTATCATTCCTTAAACAATCATCCCCCATAGATGATCATGGAGATCTCTCTTTGATTGCATTATGAATTCATCATTTTCTTATTCGTAACAATCTCTCCCTAAAGGATGATCATTGAGATCTCTCTTGTGACTTTGATCTTTGAACTTTAATGCTTGTTTGTCTTGAGTCTTGTTGTGTAATAGTGATCTTGTTCCAATCTTGCTCTAGTGATCTTTATCTTGATCTTTCCATTTTCCTTTTGTCTTTGCCTTTGAGATCTTTTCATATCATCATTCTTTACTGTGAATTCATCTTGATTTGTCTTTTGAAGCTTCTAACCAACATACTCATACTTTCTTGACAGCTTACAATCTTCCTCATGTAGAACTTTTGTCTTGATCAACAACTTGATGATTTGAGGAAGTTCTTTGATTTATCAGAGTTGCGGAAGTGTATCTTTGAACTTTGAGTATGAGATATGAAGGAATGAATATGATGGTGTTCTTGCTTCTGAAAGGTAGAGGTGTTGTTGATGTTGTTGTGCATAAATCTTCCTTAAAGATTGCTTTCCCCCAAACGAACAACCATTCGTATGCACGTACTTCACACAAACAACTTATAGAAGAAAGAAACTATAACCTCCAAGTCAATTAAGTCCCGGATGTTGTATACACCAAAGTCAATTAAGTCCTGGATGTACACATTTCTTCCCCCTAGTTGTTGCACTATGTTGTATACACCAAAGTCAATTAAGTCCCGGATGTACACATTTCTTCCCCCTAATTGTTGCGCTCTATCAAAATATTCAGCTAGAACACTTCTCTTCCCCCTGATTGCATTTGATGACCATCAAACATAATCATAATCTTGTTACGCCTGAATATTCGATAGTGAAGTCATGTGTGGAGTGCGGTCTAAGCATGAGAGTCAACTACTAACTTCAATTCCAACAATCTCCCCTTATCAATATTGTGACATCATAAGTAACCTTGGTAATCCAACACTTCACTTGAATAAATCAAGGAAATGTTGTTTGTGTTTTTCGAAAACAAATTTCGAAAAAACACGATAACTACTAGATCACTTAGATTACTAGTTAACACTAATTGAATCATTAAACAATCATTTTCAAATTAGTGACCTACGTTCAGCGTTGGCTTGATGTTAGCACTGGTAGGATTTCCATTCATCATTGTGAATACTTTACTTAAGTATCACTATTGAATGTTCCGCGCAATGTCACAAAGACATGCAATGTCACATAGACATATAAGCGACTCTTGTACCTTTTTGTATCTTTGATGTTTAATACAAATGTACTTTTGTGTCCTATGTGAGATTTATGATTTGATCTCTTTTGGCTCTAGACTCAATAAGTGCTTTTTGGTTTTAGTGATCGGAGGCTGGAGCAGACTGCCACCTTTTCAATATCAACAATCTCGGAGTGAGATGTCAATAGATTATGCATTTAATCTCCGTGACAATGAAACAAGAATTCTTTTGAGAGAATCTTGAGTGGCTGGGAAGGGTTGTGCATTGCATCACTGGGTCCATGATGTCTTTCTTCAATACCAAATATCATCTTTGTGATATTCGATAGATTATGTATTGACCCGGTTTCTGCCTAAAGTTTGTGGAGGGCTTCTTTCTTTTCACCCTTTATCCATACATTTCTTTTTCATTCTTCAACCCCTTCAATGTTAAACTAACGCGTCCTCATTATCATCTTGTTGTGATTGTTCCGATGATAACTCATGCCTTAGTTAACATTATTCCCATTCACATTCTACTCCATCATACCTAAGGACCTATATTCTATCTATGGAATGTCCCTGGGTAGATCCCTCCGGTTCTGGTTGGATCATGGGATAATACCTAACCTTACCACCTTATATCTTCTTTGATCATTGTGAGGTAGTTGGTTGATGGGTATTTAAGATCGAAACCATAAAACCATTTGAAAATCAATCAAAGTGTTTGATATAAATCAAAACATTTAACACTTTGAAAGTTTCACTTTTTGAGAAATACTCCCCCTACACATGTGCATTGATATTCAAAATTATTTTGCACATGGAGGAAAGAGTTGATTGCACTTTGAGTCTTTTAGATCACTTTGATATTCCACACACTTAAGCATTTATCTTTCTTGATCACATTTTAATCCAATTTTCTCCCCCTCAAAAATAGCATACCCAATGATATTTTTGATATCAATTGATTAAAATAGCTATATGAGAATTTGAAAACACATGGGAGAAAACGGATATAACATGATTATGATTTGAAACCTTTTTTAATGTTCTAAACAAATTTAAAAAATAGTTGCGTCAAAGTATATAAATATCTAAAACGTATGGTCAGTAGATTGTTCACTCCTCAGCCTGTTAATTTCAGGAAACGGTCGTAACCGGACACAATCTTCACCATTTGCACGCTTATCGATATAAACATACTTGACCACAACTTCTTTTAAATCGATTATTATTCATTTGTTCAAAACATTTTCATTTGTATACCATTTTGCTTGAGCTCAAGATTTTGAATATCTTAAATGAAATAGCTCAAGTCCAAGAAGTTGTAAACTTCCCGTTGTGAGGATAAATGTACAAAAATGTACACTTTCCTTTATTTGAAGAATGAGTCCTAAGCTGACATATACTTAAAAGTCGTATGTCCCGAGCACACTTTTTGAAAATATGTTAAAAAAATATTGATCGAGACAAAGAAGATTTCTCTTCTTTTAAAGATAAAGCGCACTGAAACGTACACTTTTCTTTTCTTTTTTCTTTTTTTTTAAACCGGGTTGTTATCTGAAATTTAATAACAAGCCATTTTGGTGAGCAAACTTTTGAAACATTTTTGAAAATCTTTTTTTTTAAAAAGATGAATAAGTTTTGCTTAAAACAAGAAGAAAAAGATTTTTCTTTTCATTGTTAAGGATAAATGCACTGAAACGTACATTTTCCTTTTATTTAAAGCACGGGTTGCAATCTGATATATGATTATAAACCATTGACATCGAATTTAGACAACAACTTTTGGAACCCATTTAAGCACGGTGCTAACGGGTTTACCAAATTTTGAAAACCAATTGAAAGTTGTGTCAAGATGATGTAAAGATGTTGAGTTCTAACGAGGGCTTGAAACCGGTGTTTCATTTGAAAACAGCTCTCGTGGAATCAACGGAGATTTAAAATTCCTCTTGATATTCCATTGATTTTTGAAACTCGGTGTTTCAAATGGAGTTTTAAATCTTGTTGACGAAGAAGATTTCCATTTGTTAATGTCATTTGATGAAACATCCTGAAAATTTGTTTCGTTTGAAACTCTTCCTTTCTTGTTGATGGTTGAAGCAAAGTCATTCTTGTTTTGCATCGAAAGCATTTCTGATTTGGAATATTTGAAAGATTTCGAATGACTTTGCTTTGGCCTCCACACTTGTTTTACCGGTGTAAAACGAGAGTGTGGAGTAACAAAAACGTGATTCTTTCCTTTGAAAGTACTTGTCTTAAAACTCTTTTGAGAAGAAGATGCTTCAAAAGTTTGAGATTCCTTAATTGGGCTCCACACTTGTTTTACCGGTGTAAAACACGAGTGTGATGTTTCAAAAGATTGATTATTTTCATTTGAAGCTCTTGTCTTAAAACCCTTATGAGGAGAAAATGTTTCAAAACTTTGAGATTTCTTAGAAAACTTCCTATCTTTTTGTAAAGAATAGGTTGTAAACTGAGAAACCCTTCGTGAAAACGGTTTTGAAGATTCACCCGTGTGAACCTTTTCCGAAACACTTTCTTTAGGTTTTGAAGATTTTGAAACATTGATGTTCCATTTTTGCCGATTAAGAGAATCAAACTTCACTTTTAAAGCATTATATGAAGTCCTCAACTCATGATATTCTTTTTGACAAGAACGAATATCTTGAGATGCCAATTTTGATTCCAAATATGCAATTCGTTTTAAAAGCTGATCTTTTTCATTTTTAGGCAAAGACTGTGTAGTGACTGGTTTTGACAAACTCTTTTGCACATCAACTTTGGGAGTAAACCATGATTTTGAAATTTGAGAGTTTATCAACAATTTATCAGCTGGTGGTTTTCCCAAAATTGAATGTTTATCAAACTTAGTTTGCACAGACTTTCCTTTCAGATTTTCCAATTGAGTTCTCAAATGATTAATTTCTTTCAAAAATTGATCCTTTTCAGCTTTAGAATCATCAACCTTACGAGCCAATTGTCGTTCAAGAACAACTTTCGTTTTTTCAAGTTTTTCAAAATACGCCTCAAATTTAGCTGTTCTGTTCGACAATTCAAGCTTGACGTCATTAAAATCTTTTGTTTGTTGAGTTAAAACCTTTTCAAGCTCGACAAACTTTGTTAGAAACTCACATTTGGCATTATCACAAACATTCTCCCCCGATTCCATGTTAAGTTCAGAAATATCCAACTGCTTCTTTTTGAAAAATTCAATTTTTTCGAGAATGTTTTTGAACTTAGTTTCAGCAAATTCAAACAATTGAGACTTCAGATTTTCTGCCTCGTCTTGTGTTACATTTGAAGTTTTTGTTTGGACCCGCGACTTTTTGATTGAATCAAACAAGTTTTTGTAAGTCAACTTCAAATGTTCATTCTCCTTAATTAATGACGCCACACGATATTCCAACTCAATGTTTCTCGTTTCAATCTCATCAAAATCGTCCTTAACTTTGGCTTCATCACATTGATGTGTCTCAACTTTTGACCTTTGAACCGACTCAAACAAATCTTTATAAGTCTGTTTCAAATGAGCATTTTCGAGTTGTAATGATGCCATAAAATTCTCATTTTCTTTTTGCACTGTTTTCAAAGAATTATTTTCTCGAGACTTGTGTTGAAGTGCGATTTCAAAAGCAATACTCTTTGCCTCAGATTTTGACAAATCTTTTTCCAATTCAACAATTCGTTTTGACAATCCCTGAGTGACTTCAAATGAAACATCGTTTGACTCTTTTGAAATTCTTTCAATTTCATCATGTAAATCCTTATTCCTTATTTCCATACAAGAAGTTATGACAAGATTCTTGATATCTTAACTTCAGTAAGGATGCTTCCAAAAAGTTGATCTTTCAACAAATCATTTTGATTCTCAATTTCATCAAGATAGACATCATTTTGCTCAAACGCATCTTTCATTTCTTTTATATCCCTTTGAAATAGATTCTGAAAGTCATCAAAGTAAACTCTAATAATTCATATACAGAAGTGTTTAGAGCTTTTTTCCTTGACAAAAACATTACGTTTTAATCTCTGTCTTTGATGTTTAAAAAATCTTTCCCCTTTAACTGTTTCTGGTGTATAACAAGAGACAAAGCTTTTCAAATCCAGCTTTTATGTTGAATAATTCGTTGATCAAAGGTAACTCACTCGGCATAGTTTTTGTTTCCAGAATCTTAACAAAGGGAATAGAATAAGGTGAAGAACATGTTTGCTTAACAGAAAGGCTTTAGAAGCGTTTTTGAGGAACAACTCTTTATAAAGTTGTTTCAAACTTTTCGTAATCGATTGGTTGAATCTTTAACGTCTCTTGAATTTTTTCATCCTTTTTGAAAAAACTCATTCATTTTAATTGACTCCTTTTCCAGCATCCTCAAGAGTTTCCTCATATCAAAAACACATGCAGTTGGTTCATTTTATCACAAAGGTTCATAAGCACGATACAATAGAATTATAGCATAAGCTTGTGAAAGAAACAAAAGAGGACCGTTATATCCCATACCCGACTTCGTAAGTTTGTCCCTTAAAAGCTTTTCGTTCACTATTGTAATCAACCGAAGTGAGTTAGTATGATCTGCCCATTTTTAACAAAAAACAAACGTTTTCAAAAGAATCCTTGATTTTATCTTGTAACCTGAAAAATATCATTAAGATATTTTTCCCCTCCTATGTCAAGTTGTGTTTGTTTGAAATCTTTTGTTCTTTTGAAGTAATTGAACTATTTCCTCGTTTTTGATAATAATAATAATCACCCCCGCATTTTTCCTCTATTTATCCCAACGAACCCAAAAAATTTTCAGACACGGACTCAAAAATTTATCCAAAGTATCACAGCAAAATCAAATTAGCGCACAAACTTTCAATCACACAAACTATCACATTCCACACGAAATTAAATCATCACAAATATCACATTTTCTCAGAAGAATCATTGAAAAGGAATCAAGATTACGATGAAACCTTAATTGATTAAAAAAAAAAAAATTTCAATTGATTTATTTTTTTTTAAAATATCAAATTTGAAAAAAATAAAACTCAGATCTGAATGAGATTTAGTCCCAAAACGCGTTTTCAAAAACGTGTTAAGTGAAAACCGAGTTTGACCATTGACAAAAAATTTTTTTACTGAATTTGACTGCGAATTTGACTTCCGAGTTTGACTAATGACCAAAAAATTACTGAATTTGACTTCCGAATTTGACTTCCGAGTTTGACTATTGACAAAAAAATTACTGAATTTGACTTCCAAATTTGACTTCCGAGTTCGACTATTGACCAAAAAATTACTAAATTTGACTTCCAAATTTGACATCCGAGTTTGAAACTCCCCCCCCCCCTAACATTCATCTCTCAATACCTCCTCAACAATAACTTATATACCGCCACTCCACACTCCTCCTCTCAACACACCTCCGGAAGCCCGCCACTCTCTATACATCAAGCCTCCTAAAACATATCCGATATAAAAGAGATAGACCGTCACAGACTCCAATCAAAACCTGCAATACAGCTACACATCACAAGACATGTAACAAACGTGATAACGCAACAGCATCAAATACATCCTCTCAACTTTAAACATTATAGATCATCTCGCTCTCGCTCTCTGCTCTCTAGAGGAGGGTAGACGACGAGAGAGAGAGTGGAACCGGGCCCTCAAACTTTATGGTGAGCGCGAGGGGGGGGGCGAGAGGTGGGAGGAGCGAAATTTGACATACCAGATAAGCATAAAATACACGCATCAAAACTTTGACCAAGTTGTTATAAAACTTGTGATGGTTCTCTTCTCTCTCATATCTTGAAAAAAATGACGTCTTTGTTGTGGAAATAGTGTTGTACTAAAGATAAATGTTTTTTAGAAATTAAAGTAAGATTTTCAACTATCTCACACTCTCTACCCAATATTATTGGGAACTTTATTGTATAAAATGTAATTGGCCACTTTATCGTACGTATGAAGAGCGAGAGTAGCGCGATGTGATGAGATATATATGGTAGTATCTCTACATCTACTCACACTGAGGACATGTAGAGAGTGAGCGAGAGATTGGTTTGTTGTATGAGTTTATTGATCTTATAATAAATGCATTAATGAAGATTTTAGATTTTTGGTACTAGCTCAGGTAGGTTTTATAGTTATTGTGATGTAGAGATCTTTTGGATTTTGATTTCTCGACTATTGTGCTTTTTTATGGTTTAAGTTTTATTGTTATGCGTACTTTGAGTATAAGAAGATCATGAAGTTGCTTTACAGAGTTTAATAATTAGTTGATTTTTGTATAGAAAGAATTTATGTAATGAATAGTTATTTAGGGAATTTTTATTTAGGTATATGACATTTTTTATATTTATTGTGATGATAATTTGTTTAAAGTGAGAGGTGGAGAGAGTATTTAAAAAGAGCTCTATATAGATAATGAGAGAATATCGTCGCGATTTGACTTATATAGACAAATGAGTAATGGGTATCCTGAGTTGTTGGAGTTTTTATTTAGGGTATTTTTTGTAGTTGAGACGATAGAGAGTTATACATATATTCCGCTTTAGTGTTTAGTAGATCTGTCTCTCCTTTGGACTTATTTTTAAAGTAGTTTTGTGTTATACTTTGAGTTATTTATTTGTAATATAACATGACTTTAGGTAGTAATGTAATTGTGATCTTGGTTAATGGCAAGTTATTTTTGTATAGTTTTTAAGATAATAGGAATATTGAAATAGTGTAGTATATGTTTTTATTTATAGTAGTATAGAGTTACGTTTCCTTTTAATTTTTTTTTTTGTGTTTTGATTGTGTCTTTGAACAGTTATTAATTAGTTGATGAGTAGAATGTTTTCACTTGTAGTTTAATAGAGGTCATTTAAGGTATAGAAAGATCTCTATGTGTGTTTGTTTATTTTTGGCTTCTCTCGTATATGTATTATGGTATGTGATAATAGTTTTGATATTTTTGTAGGTTATAATTGGTGATGATGTAGAATGTTTTTTAATATAAAAATAGTGTTTGAAGAGGATAAATTGTGGTTGTAGTGTGTGAGATTTGTGGAATTTTATTGTAGATTATCTAGATTTTGTTTCATGCTTATGACATTTTGTGGAATTTTGATAACAATTTCATGATTTTTCTTGTTTAAGTTTTTTATTAATACGATGTATTCTAATTTTGGACTGTTTATGAAGTTTTTGTTTTTGAAGTTTTTTATTTAATTTATTTGTGGAAATACACTTATCTTTGTTTAGTTAAGATGTGTAATATATGAAGTATAGAGATTTTTATTTAGATAATGGGATTTATTAGTTATTGAATATTAAAAATATTAATATAAGATTTATATTTGAGATGTAACAATGTGAGTGCATGTGAGAAGTTAAGTTAATAAGCTGAAGATAGTCTAGAATTCAGTTGTTTTGATTATTGATGTTGTTGTTATTTGTTTTTGATGTTGTTTTTTGTTTAGTTTTATACTATAACATTTTTAAAATATTTATAGAATAATTGTTGTGAGTTTTATAACGTTATTTACATTATCTGAGAATATACATATAACTCTGAAAACGCATTTTAAATTCACAACATAATCTCAAGTAGGTTTAGTTTTGAATGGGTAAAAAAGTAGGTTACGACCTCAGAGGAGCTCAAATCGCGCGGCGCGCTGGATCTAGAAGGAAAACTAATAGATCTCTAGCGGATGTATCACAGTTAGTGTCGTCAGCACACTCATGGTAGCACACTATTAGAAAATGAATCAGTTCAAAATATAACATAATAATTGTTTTAATATTTTTTTAATAGTATTATAAATAATGAGTAAAGGTGATAAATAAATCTCTTACTAAACTTAAGAGTTTTTAGAGAAACAGAGCGAGTATCATTTGTAGAAGTGGTCACTGACCAAAAGACTATAAAATTTTACTTGAATTGGTCATAAAAAATCAATTGGCAAAAAATCACTTCCTATCAGATATAAAAATATTGCACACCTGATCCCTGTAAATAGTGAATTCACATATTATACGATAATTATGTGTACTTGGTATTGTTTGAGTACCTATTTATCGAGAAATAACTCTTATTGATACTGCACTCGAGAAATTTCAGGATTGTAAGATATCCTAATTTTTCTGAATGAAAATTATTGAGAATAGCGAAAAGATACAATCTATGTTTTTCTAACATTCTTGTGATAGACACCATACTCACAAGAATACTTGTACCAGTGTTTAGCAACCTTCTCACTTTTGCGTTAGCACACAATATTCTCTGAAATATATGTATGCCGACACCCAGAGGCGTAATTGAATGAATCGACTGCTTTTCTAGAGAGGATATTTTCTTACGATTTTTAAGAATGGCTATCATGAATCGTTGAGGGAAGATATAAACTATCTTGAGAGTTTGCTTATGGATGACATATCCTAATCTCACCTCCCAAAGTGAGCGTTTTTTAGATCAAGATCCAAGAATAGCTTAAATGATGAACCTGATAAGATATTTGATGAACCGATAGGACAAAGTTTCAACCTCGGAATTGGGAGAATAATATATTCTCTTTCCAACTATAATTTTAGAAAAATTACTCTTTGAGGATCGACAATATCTTTCTTTCACATATGTATCACTAGATCGTTCTTTCTTATTTTACCTAGAACCGGTTGTATTTCCTTTTCCTTCTTCTCCTATCGGATATTGAGGACCACCATTGTTTGTGACCAGCTGGCATCTCCGCTTATAGTTTCTATTCATTAAAGCTGGTGGCATGCGAGAATCTGATAACAATTTTTCCATTAATCTGTTTCTGTCCCAAGGACAACTAAATTCGGGGAATGAGTCAAGCTTAGTGACTCTTTAATAAACAAGCGCTTCGTGGGAGGTACCCCATGCTTATCCGTTTTCTTCTTTAGTTCTAATGTGATGTGAGGAGGCTTGTACTCTTCCGATTCTTGTTGTTTGTGCTTTGTTGATTATTTGTAAATTGACCAAAATTTTTGAAGACTCTCCCGTGTTCGATGTTTTGTCCCGGTCCACTTCGACTTCCTAAGCCTTTGCATGCCATTAGTTTTTAGTGATAAATTCGATATCCTAGATTTTTATCGACTAACATCTATCTTTTAACACACTTAATAAACGGCTTAAGATTTTTGTGATACTTTCTCCATGCTCGGATTAGCATTCGACTCTTTATTTCTAGTATGAAGGGATTTGAGCCTTAGACTAGAAACATTGAGACAATGTTTTAGTTTAGTATGGGGTGGTATGGGGTGGTATATCTTCGATATAATCTTACCTACCTTTTGCTCGTTGTTCTCACGTACCCCGTTTTCCCGCAAAAAATTTAAAGTTTTATATAAAAATTTAAAAGTTCAGTTTTATATAAAAAAAATTAGAAAATGATGAAAAATAAAAAATAGTTGATAGAAATAATAAGTGTTTTGACACGAATGTAAGCTTTCCATTGGTGAGAACATAAATAAATTTTGACCCGACCGGTTTTATATCTTAGCTTTCTCCTTAACTTTAAATAGATTGAAATTTGCTAATCTTTTATACAAGGAGCTATAAAAAGCAAGTCTAGCTTGAAAAAGTCAAGATTTAGCAAGTTCCCATAATTGATTTTAAATATACAAAGATCGATTTGTTTGGCTAAGCATTCACTAATTTCTTTATTAGAAATTTTAAATTGTGAAGAACAAGAGATGATAGAGTAGAATATAAGTTTAGATGCTAAACGTGGAATAGTTGAATTTCTTTAAAGCTCATAAGTGTTAATTGTGGCTTTTTCTCCCATTAGCTTGTTTCACATTTATATATAATTGTTTAATAAATAGAGTTATGCGGGTTTTTGGTTAATAATTGGTTCAGAGCGGTTTTCTTTAGTTTCATTATGATTAAGATAAGTATACATCAGGAATACTTAATTTGGCATACTATATGTATCACATTAATAAATATTTTGCTTATCCCTTAAAGAGCCTTAGGGTATATGGGGTAAGTAAAATTAATAAGTGAAATTATAGCCTTATTCATTCCTTAAAGAGCCTTAGGGTATATGGAATGGATAATGTTGCTTAATTTTTGTCTTGTTTGTACCTTAAAGAGCCTTAGGGTATATGGTGCAAATGAGATTGTTCCATTTATGTCTTAAAGAGCCTTAGGGTATATGACATGAATGAAACCTAAGTAGCCTAATAAAAGCCAAATTTTGGTTGCCTCGATGTGGACTTCATTTTGATGACATTTGATCTTTTGAAAAGGGCTAGGAACTAATTATTACGTCTTAACCGTTACACTTTATTTTTGGAATTAATAAGTATCGAAATAAAGTCTTAAAGAGCCTTCGGGTATATGACTTAAATAAAATCTTGAGATACAAAATTAGGAATAAGGGAGGAGAAGTAATACACAATTAGCTTTTATGAGTAGTGTTAGCATCATAACTTGTATTTTACAATGATCTTGTTTTTAAGCTTGGCTTGGAGAAGTGAAAGTCGGGGACGATAAATTTATCCATTTGGACACTTTTTGTGCTTTTTGTTCCGTGATCCTAAAAGTTATCAATGAATAATGAAAGCAATACATTATGTCACACATGAATAAGTTGTAAGTTGGAAATTATGAAAATCATAAAAATGGAAAAATATTGAAAAATAGGAAAACGGGGTGTTTTAAAACTTGTGATGATTGTGGAGGGCCATAAGTTAAAAGTGGGATAAAATTATTTATTTTCGGGTTTGTTTTATTTACATTGCGTGTGGGACCAGCAATTGTTTAGTGTGGGGAATGTGGTATTTCTTAAATCACACATCTTTTTGTACCCACGTTAGAAAAAAACACTATTAATCAGACTAATAAAATGCTAAAATTGCTTAATTATATTGCAATATGTTAGTTTGGTTATTTCTTTATGTCTTGCAGGTATATTATTGATTGAAAACGATGCAAAAACGGGTATTTATGGGTTCATCGCGATCAAGAGTGCCTAATATTCAAAATCAAGACAAAGTCGTGAAGAGTTCCCGAGCATGCCATTGGAAAGAGCACGAGAAAACGAGTCTAAGGGTGCCCTCGGATTTATTTGTGCCAGCCCGTAACCCACTTAACGGGCCGGACCAGCCCAAATGAGTATAAGCCCATTTCAAGCCCAATACATAATGTATTAAATCTGTTATTTTGTAGTAAGTGACGTCAAGTCACGTGCAGGCTTAATTAAATCCACACAAGGCATGTGCCAGCGCACTAACACTCCAATTGGCCAATTGATTTCATACACGTGGCAAGGAATTTTTTTTATATCAATTCATTTCCTTCATGTGATCTAAGGGATAAGAAAGATGCGTTCAATTTAAGCCAAAATATTGGCGACGTGTCACATCCTTATCGGCTGGATCATTATTGCTGCAACTCTTGATCCAAGGGACTATGAATGTGTGCCAATGATTGGCTAATAAATTATGGCGGTTGAGATGCAATTTTATAGTTTCTACCCTTGGGCTTGGGTATAAATCATCACGCTCCCCCTCATTTTCAAGACATTTGATTAGTTTTTAGCTTAGTTTAGCCATTTAAAGTTTTAGGTTATTTTTTGTAATAGATTAGTGCTTTGTAAACAACTTATTTTTAAGCTTATTGTCCTAGCTTGTTGAGGATCTTATTAGCTTAATGAAGATGATTTTGGATATTTCTTGATAGCTTATTAAAGTGGCTTATTCTCTTTTCTTTTCTTTTCTAATGCTCATCGAAACATAAGCTATTTCATTTAGCTTATTAACTAAGCTTTTATTACAGTATTAGATGTATAAGAAATAAACAAATATAAGCGTTCCTTATGAGCTTATTTGATCCAACTCTTATCCTAAAATAAGATTCGGTTTCTAAGCTTGAGTAATAAGTTCAATTTAGCTTATTTATGAGTTAAAGTTCTTTAGTTTTTTTATTAAAAGCTCGCTCACTTAGAATGAATTAGCTATTTTATAGCTTATTCATTTCAACTAAGAGCTTATATGGTTTAGATCTCGTTTAGCTTGTTACATCTCATTCAAATTCGTTAGTTAAGTGCTAGAGTTTTATGTTTACTCTTTGTTTCGTTGTTTAGTGATAGTTTGCTTCATATACTTAGTTATTTGTTTTGCATAAAATTAAGTTTTGGTTTACTTTAACAAAAAAGTCAACGTATTAGTTAATACGAATAAAAATAGTTTGCTAAAATTAATTACTAGTTCGAGCTTTAGTGTAGAAACCGTATAGCAGATGTACACATTTGATGCTAGGCTTGAATATAGAAATAGGTTATAAGGCCTAAATTGTGATATTAAATTGTTGTTGGGTACCTTTTTAGTTCATATGTGGACCGAAGCAAATTGAAAAAAAAATAGTATTGAAATGAATTGTATTATAATTAACAGTTTATTTCGTTTCGACTTTGGTACCGGTCTACTCTTGAGGCGCGGAGCTTAAGGGTATATTTAGCTAGACCGAATTTAATTATTTGCTTTAGCTAAATAAACCGGGTGGTATTCGTTTCATTTGCGGCTCTTCAGTTCGGGTTCTATTTTCTAATCTCTTTTCAATACTGTAGAAATGTTTTATTTTATCGTTCCATTATATTTGCGTATTTGATTTTTGCCATGCTTAGTGTAGATTTATTTTTGTCGTTAAATGCTATGTTGAATTTCGTTATGAGTAGTGAGTAAATAACTTGTGTTTGCTAAGTGATTAGTGATTTGGAATTTAAGTGCGGTTTTAAAAAGGGTTTTAAAAAATTTTTTTAATATCATTTTAAACAATTAACGTTCATTAGTATTTTTTAATTTACATACGGTCATTTTACTTATATTGCAATTTAAAACTAATTGTCATTTATTTTAAAGGCTTTTTATGACCGAAGTTCTTCTCTTGCACTTGAGGAAAGGAGGAAAGGATAGAAGATTGGATCACATTTAAACAAGATTAAACAAGTTAAAAGATCAAAGACTTAGAGAGATTTAGTGAGATCTAGAGAGAGAAAGAACTAAAAGAAAATCGTGCAAAAGGGTTGTGAAATCAGTTGGAGATGACCCACTATTTATAGGAGCTGAAAGCTGACAGTCTGGCAATGGAGGTCCTGGCGGCCCTAGATATATTAGGGGGCCGCCGACCCTATAAGGGGGCCGCCACTAGACTATGCTCCACTTTTTGTCTTTTTGTGGGAAAGGTTGTATCTGGTATAGAAGCTTCCATTTTGGGAGGAAAACCAGATTTCAAATTTTATATTTAAATAAAACATTTCTTCTATTAAAAAGTGTTTTGTGTTTATTTATTTTTGTGAAAAATACTTTTGTAGAAATGTAATGGTTAAGAAAAAAAATATTTTTCTTTGATCATTGATACGTCTCAAGTATATATACGCGTAATAATATCCAAAGTATAGAAAATTCCAAAACTACCCTTGAGGACAAAGGTAGTAGAAGAAGAAAAATCTTACAAAAATACTACACGTTTAACCGGTAAGTGATTACCGGGTCGTTTTCCCAAAGATTTATGAAATTGAGACCTCGTTTGTAATTTGGACAATGACTTAAATTGGTTCAAACTTTTTGGATTAATTTTCTAAATCTACTAATAAAAACGAATTAAACATGTAAAGCACGTAAACATATAAAACAATTTAAAAATTAAAACGCAAAAACGTAAACGGGACTAAAAAACGCGACATTTAAACAATTAAAGCAAATTTAAACCCTACGAACGCGAATCTAATTTTTATAAATCCTAAATGACAAAAGAAAATTTTCAGAAAAAGAATTATATTTTTTTTTACTTTT
This sequence comes from Tanacetum coccineum, assembly GCA_026074375.1. NCBI lineage: Eukaryota > Viridiplantae > Streptophyta > Magnoliopsida > Asterales > Asteraceae > Tanacetum > Tanacetum coccineum. The sequence continues at coordinate 589 of BQNB010074835.1, read as the reverse complement.
ATATTTTTTATTATGAATTAAAAACGAAATTAAACTAAAAATATTATTAAAAATATAAGACTAAGATGGAAAAATATGAAAAACTCAGGAAAAGTACCTTATGCTATGAGGATCCTATGAAAAATAAGAACTGAAAAAGTGCTTAACGAAAAAGCTGAGAAATAAGCTAAAAAGCTCGAGTAAGCAAATGGCACAAAACACCCTTAAATATAATTTGAAATGAAAGGATGACAGAAAAGTCCCAAGAGCGTGAGTGGTTAGTGTGTGTGTTTGTGAGACGTGTAGGTGCTAAGCAAGAGGTCACAGGTTCGAATCCTGGCCTCTTGTTTTATTATTTTTTTTATTTTTTTTGAAAACTTTTTAAAACAAAGTTATAGAATAGCTAAAAACTAACAACTTTTGTGAAAACAACTTTTTTTGAAAATCAAAAATAAGCTGAAAAATGGCTAAAAACTTTGACAGAAACACTTAACTAATTTTTGGCTTTTTTCACTCAAACTAACTAACTAGAAAACTTGAATAAGCTAAACCTAGATTAACTACGCTACTAACAGCTAAATCCTAATATTATAAGCAAATTTAGTAAGAA
>BQNB010074834.1:862-31659 GCA_026074375.1 Tanacetum coccineum | reverse complement strand
TTCGTGTCATTTTGATAGAATCATAAAGTTCTTTGTAAGTCTGTTTTAAATGCTCATGATCCTTATTTAACTTCTCATTCTCTGCAAGTAATTTATCCACACTACTTTCTAGTTCAATGTTTATTGTTTCCAAAACATCAATGTCATGTTTAACCTTGGCTTCATTACTTGCTTCCTTCACACTTTTAATTTGATTCTTCAAGTTGCAAATTAGTGTGGTTTTGGCCTGTAGCTGAGCTTTCAAATCATTTATCTCAAAAAATTCACAAAACTCAAGAGCATCCTGGTCAATCTCTCCTCCCCTATGACACATATTTGTTGAATCAGGAGTGGTATTGCTATCAACCTTTTCCAACAGATATGTGTCATATATGGGTTCAGATTGCTCAGTATGCTGTTGTTCATTAGCAAGGACATTATGTTGAGCAGTTAATTGTACCTCTACAAATGGCACTTGGTCATTTACTGGTTTGATATCTGCATCCACAGCATGTGTGATATAAGTCCCTGAACTGCTGCTTGTATCCTGCTTGTATGAGTTTGTCCCATTACTTTCTGTAACAGCCAACCCAACATCTAATGCATTAACGTCCATGCTCAAATTAGCCTCTAATGTTGTACTCTCAGTGACCAAACTCTCGTGCTGTTGTAACTGAGTTTCATTCACTAATTTGCTGAGTGCATTGTTGTTTTCAGACTCTATCCAACTGCTTTTTGAGACACTCAACCTGTCATCCACTGCTTGAACCGGATTGATCTGAACATCTTGTGACTGTAGCTGTAATCTACCGTATGTAATTACAGCTCTATGAATGACCGCTTCAAGTGTATCCAGGTTCTCAAGTAAATCACGTCTGTAAGTATCAGGTTCGCAGAACGTGTATTCTTTGAAATCTTTTTGCCAACATTGATTTAGATGTTCCGATGAATTTACCCTTTTTGAGGCAAAAAATTCCTTGAATTGTGTTCGGAGTGCTTCAAGACAAGTCCTTGGATTAACCTCAAGAAGATTCTCTTTTTCAAGTTGTAGCCTTAACTGATCCAGATTATGGAACATCTTCAATCTGAAAGTCTGATGCTCTTCACCGAAGAGTGAGTGAAATGCTGGTTTAAATGCATCAACAGCATGAGACGAACTATTGAGATAGAGATCATGAAGATGTGTCTCGAGCTGTTCAAACCATGCCATGCAGTGGGAGTGCCTTTGTTTTGCGAGACGTTGCGTCAGTTGCAGCTCTCTCTCTTTTGAATTTGAATTTGAAGATTCCATTGAAATTCGATGTGTGAAATTAAATTAAGGATCTTAAGTAGATTAAGTGATTTTGTTGTGGTTATGATGAATCAATGAACGTTCACGGGATTTTACAAAATCAAGAAGAAACCGTAAATTAATAATGAATTGATGTTGAGATCGTTGTTGTCGTTGAAGAACTTGAGCTTTTGTTGGCGAAAAATGAGCGAAGACGACGAACGGTGCACAATTGTTGAACTTAAAATGAGAAACGGTTGATTAAAAACACAAATAAGGACAAACGGTGCAATAACGATTCACTTTTGAGGACTAACGGGCTGTCTTATAAGGATAAGGACTAATGGTGTAAGGTTCATACAACTAAAGGGCCAAAAGTAAAAAAAATTACAAACTAAAATGTAAAACTAAGGAAATATATATATATATATATATATATATAAAATACGAAAATAAAAAATAAAGGTTTAAAAACTGAAAAAAGTTTGAAAGTAAAAGGTTAGAATTTAAAAGGTTGTAAAGTTTAAGGATTACTAGTAAATCTTTATTAAGCTAAAGGTTACAAGTGAAACTATTTAAAATCTAAAGGTTAAATATGAATATTGTTTAGAAGTTGAGGGGCTTAAAGTGTAAAATTCGAATTATAATTAATAAAAAACAACTTTTCCCTCGTAAGACTTTTTCTTCTTCGTTTGAAAATTATCTTATCAATGGAACGATTCTATTTTTCTTGTCGCGGAATGCTACGGTTTTCTTCGGTGAAAACCAAATATACCACGTTGATCGTTGCAAGATCGCGATCGAAATGGTATAGATAATAAGTCCCGTACTTTACCGACACTCGAAACCGTAAAACCCGAAACGACTCAAAACAACTCAAAACTTAATTGTTTGAGCTTAAAAACTTGGTCTTAATTCATGTTTTGTAGGATTGATTAATTTTGAGCAAGGTTTCGTTCAATGATAAGTAACAAATTACGATAGACTTTGTTCCTGTTAGAAGACAAACCGCAATGTTTTACTTGAGACAAAACACAATGCTCTTGAAGAGACAAAACGCAACACAATACTTGTATGCAAAACGCAATGTGTCAATCTCGGACAAAACGCAAGACTTGAGAAGACAAATCGCAACTTTCCATTTGAGACAAACCGCAACAAATTTTTCCACACAAAATGCAAGGTTTAAAAATTTTGGGCAGAGTGACGTTTTAATTTCTTGCAAATGGGTCTTCAATCTCTTGCAAAACGCAATCCAGTTCACCAAATCGCAATGCTTCAAGTCGCAACCCTTCTTGGAGGCAAACCGCAACCTGTAGACACAAAACGCAGTCTTTTGGAGACAAAACGCAATGAGAGAAGTCAAAACGCAGCTTGTACTTGTTTCTTGTTTTCTTGCCAAACAAACAAAACACTACACTGTCCTTTATCCGATTTTTATGGATCTATGACACCTTGTTTGTCATCAATCGGTGTGGACCACAAGGATAATAAGCAAACCAACCAAAAATAAGCTCTTAGGAAAAACTTGAAAATAAGCTCTTTAACGCAAGTAATAAGCCACGAAAATGACTTTTAAGCTTTGAAACACCCTTAACTAATAAGCTACAAACTAGAAACCCTCGTTGTGCTTAAAAAAATGAAGATGAAACCACACAAAAAATTAAAAAAATAATAAGACTCTTATTTTGACAAACCTAAAACGCACCGTTATGTTAACAAGTGTTGACTCTATTTGTTGTTTTTCTTATCTCAAATCAATAAAAAGAACGCACCCTACTTATTGATTATTGAAGCCCAACGTTGAGATATAAGAACAGTAAGCCCAACTAATTGAGATGCTTGAAAACCACAACAACACTAACAATAGTAAACGATTTGGAAAAAAAATTAAGACGTTTGAAAAGAAAAAAAATAAGCCAAAAATCCGAATGAATAAGCTTGAGTAAGAAACGTTTTTCAACCACAAGACACAACCTTTGTAACCAATAAACCACCTAAAATAAGCTATGACAATATATCACAAAATAAGCTTAGAGCCCACTATGCCACGACACAGTTTAGTAAGACATTAGTTATTTGTTTTAGATGTAAAACAATATAAGTTCTTAAAACAAATGAGTACAGAAGTAAAAAACAAATAAGCTATATCCCTAATAACTGGAAAAAAATGTCAAACAGTTCTTAAAACCACAAATACGAACCAACTTTAAAAGTGTTCACACACACAAAATGAGTTTTACTATTTTGTTTTCTAAAATCAGTGACAAGTATAAGGCCCAAATAAAGTTTCAACAGTTATTATTTGGAAGCCCAAAATCACAAACACGAAAACTAGCCAAATGAAAATCAAGTGTAAATCAGTCACAAAAAAATAAGCAGCCTGAATAATCTAGAAAATAACCAGAACTAATCACAATAATAAACACTCAATCCACCCCATGGCTCTTGATACCAATTGTAGGATCTTAATTTTTCACACAAAGATATGAACCAGAGAGAGAGTTAGAGAGAGAGAGAGATGGATGGAGAGAATATGTAAAACACACTAAAGAGTGTGTGTAAAATGATTTCTTCCCACACCCTCTCCACGTGTGGAGAGGGTTTAAATATGTCTTACAAAATGCCTATGAAACGGGCTATGGTGTGGGCTTACAGTGGGTAAAGACCCGACCCAACACCATAAATCATACTATTACTAACAAAACTACGAGCTATGCTAAACATGAAAAATACATGGGGTGACCTAGTCTTTTTCTTAAACCTAACAACAAGTCACAAAAAACGACCTCAAAATGAGACGTTTTAAAATAAATGTTTCACACTCGATACATTAGAAATATCAGAGTTTGCAAACTAGGTCCCAACAGTTTTTAAAAATAACACAAGTGTTTAGGTAAAGTTTTCATCGAATGTAAAATAAGAGAAAGTCTTTACAAAACATAGTGTTTTTCAAAGGAAGTTTTATCGAATGTGTAAATTGTAGAGTCTCCAAAGTACATATCCGTGCGGCTTCCCTCCGAGCAATAACACATTATTACCTGAGATTAAAACATGCTAAAACGTCAACAAAATTGTTGAGTGAATTCATAGGTTTAACAGTAAATAAAGCATGGACCACAAGATTTAATAGTGTAGACAAGAGAAACAGATTCACCAACTCTAAAGGAAATATACATTATTGCCCTAAGCTCATGACACCGAACCTTAACATGTAATGAAATGTAATCAAACCAGTACTCGAGGTTTGTGCCCCAAAACAGACACAGATGCTGCCAAACATCCTACGAAATACCTCAAATGTTAAATGCGTCAATGGTTATCTAGAAACCACAGCCCAGACGGGCATTGTCAGTCCCGATAGATCTATCCACAACACTCGCGTTTACTACCCATAGTAATTAACGGCTCATGATGAAAGGGGACTTAAATGGCAAAGTATGTACTTAGGCAATAATAGAGTCAGGAAATAGCATACATTTTCAAAAGTACTTGTGTCCAATATGTAAATCAAGCATGTAATCTCACCCCGTAGAGTTTGCAAACAATTTGGTAATAATAAAAAAAAGGCTATGAACTCACCTTAAGCAAAATGATATAAATATCGAGAATAAACATTAAGAAGCCGAGAGAAATCCTATAAGCAAAATAAAGTCGCGTCTTAGGATTTATAAATATTACGCGAATAAATGCGAATAAATTTTTATAAAGTTTTCATATTGATTATAACTTTTGAGACGTACATCTTATAAATATAATTATGTTAACAACAAAATAATTAGACTAATATTTTGGACTACTTTTGAAGAGCACAAAATGGACAGGGGCAAAAGGTGTTACTTTAAGATTTATAATATTTTATTTGTGTCTAGCTTAATATATTAGGGACCAAAAATATGTAAACTGAATTTAAAACTCTATCAAAATGACGTCTTCATCATTTTTTTTAGTGCACGATTTAAATGGTAGACCAATTGCCAATTTATATTTACCCATAATGAATATACTACTGTTACCAAATATATTATATCAATAAAGGAAATCATGTAACCGAGTTTTACCTTCATGTGTATACAAAGAATGAAAGCTCAGTGGATACAAGTAATGGAGAACTCATCGAAAAATGGTGAAACATCACTCGCTGCAAATCACTACACCAGATTAAGAGCTCAACCCACACGAATCTTCAAACGCGAACGATATTCTACGTGATCTCAAGACCCGGTTAATAGTACCATGCATTTTGCAAGTTCGCGAACACGAACAACTCGAACATATCCGGACACGAACATCATCGAAACCCAAAACTCGCATCTAAACGAACAGCCGATCCCCAAAACAAACGCCTTGTCACCAACCCAACTCGCGAGCAAACGACTAGAACCTTTTAACTCGAACACGAGCCACAACTTGGTCGGGGTGACGTGACCCACGTCCAAAACTCAAACAACCAGGTACCGTGATGGGAGTAGATGTAGTACGTTTAACACATAAAACCATGAATGTGAAACGAAGGGTACCTTCTCGCCAAACGAGATGGTTTGATACAAAAAGAAACGAACGGTAGGTACGAACGGCAAATCAAACACGAACGCAACACTAGAGTTCAACGAAATGCGATAGATACCTGAATCCACGTGTGTACGAACACACGAACTAACTCTGCCCACTCGCGAACAGTAAACCACCGAGTAGATACCCGAGAAAAAGAAACACATGGAGTGTATATATATATAGGGGACCATTCAATACAAAACCACTTTTTTGTACAAAACCTACAGAACCATTTTGGACCAATAAAAATTTAGTATATTATTAAATATTTTTCTTAAATCAAAAGGGTATAATAGTCAAAACACATTTTAATTTTTCTTTTTGAATTTTTTTAATTTAAAAAACGTTTTTTTTTCCTTAATTTTCGGAATTAATTTTTTTTTAATTTATATTTTTTTAAGTATACATGTTTTCCAGAAATTAAGGTGCATATGTGTTTTTTTTTAATATTGTAAATTTACATATGTTTCTTGCGTAGAATTGTTTAGACATCAAACTTATTTTTTTTAAATGGTAATTGCACTTATGTTTATGATTAACATTTTTTAATCTTTGAAATTTATAACCCAAAACATAAACATATACATGTAAACTCTAAATTTATAACAAAGCAAAAACCTAAATACAATACACAAATTTTGATATGAAATGAAATACAATTAAATTACAATATGGATGTGCAAGAGATTAAAAAACATGTGTGCACACTTTAACAACATATATGCACGGCTTCGAGAATATATATGCACGGCTTCGAGAACATTTGTGCACCATCTAAAAAGCCTAAGTGCATCAATTAATTATCTTGAACATATATGCACGGCTTCGAGAACATTTGTGCACACAATCTAAAATCCATGCATCAGCAGACATATTACTTGTATATACTCGGTGCTTAAGGATTGTGAGTTCACCCAATGCCCATGAACCTGTATTTCAACTAAAAAACATTAGAAAAGACTTTTTAAGGTATTAACCTTAACCCATGACAAACAAACGAAATTATAATCATAAAACTATAGCGTAACACATATGCACAATAATTATTTATATAAATTATGCCAAAGAATAAAAATAAACATTACAACTAGCTTATTAGGCATTGAGCACGATTAGAATTTAGATGGACCGCATTGATGAGTCCATATGACAAAGTGGTTTGAGTTCGTTGATACACAGTAGGTACACACTATCATTCATATAAGGCATAAATAGAGTTTTTTTTACTATTGTGTTTCCAAAAATCAATTTAACAAATAAAGTATTTTTAAAAATGTAACTCAAAACATGCTTTTAACAACAAACTAAATCATTATGTAACCTTTTCTTGACCAATTTTATACATCATTAATATTTATAATTTGTTTATAAAAAAAATTATGCATCAAACAAAAGATGTCATAACAGTTATGTTCAACCCAAATTAATACTTCTATACGCATAAATCAAAACTCTAATAGTGATAGCTAAATCCATATTAAGAAGTTTCAATCATTTTTGTCTTGAATTTCATTTGCCATATCAGATAACAAAAATTAACGCCACGTGACAAAAACGTTCATATCGCACAACATCTTTTCGTATCAATGTATCACAATAACTCGGTCAAGATCTAACCCAAGTAAAAATATTAGATGAATCGACTTAGATATACAGTCAAATTAAATGAATACGTGAGACACACTCAAACAAAAAATAAGAAGTCGCACTTCATTTATATCGAATGCTATATTGGGTGAATATTGACTATCTTCAAGTATCGTCGGATTTTAGACAACTGGTTTTAAGATCGGGATCTTACCTAAGATCGTTTTCGTCTTTGCAAGATCGAGATCGTAAGGTGGTATCAGGATCGTAAGATCCTACTATAATGTTATTTTCTTAATAGTCTTTGCAATATACTACAAATCTACGAATATTATATATCATAAACACAAAATTATATTAATATTTCATAAAAATGTTGTCTTAAATTATAATTATGAAATATTTAAGAAGATTAACGTGTTGTTTTTTAAATTTTAGGAAACACAACCTATAAATTCGCAGTTTTTTAGTTTGTAATTTGAGAAAAGTAAGATCGGATCGGAGTAGATCTTAAGCATGCAAAGATCCTATGTAGGATCTGGATCGTTTTCGCTTTGCAGTATCGTAAGATCTTAAGATGAGAATCGAGATCTTACACATGGGTATGTCGTTTCATGGTGTTATAAAATATATTTTGTGTTTATTTTGTATAAAAATTTAGAATAAGAGATTAGTTTTGAGACCGACGGGTATAGCCGTAAAATATAACAAAAGTTTAGGCTGAACCAAGAAAATTAAACGTAAACAATAAAAATAGAATTACCACATATGAGATACTTTTCTGAAATAATAAAAATATATAGAGCACGTAGACTAATATTTAGTCTAAAGTCGGATTCATGTTTAATAAACGTTTTATTATGAACACGAGACAACGTATTCGGTTAATCGTAAAAATAAATATTATTCAAAAGTAAAATAAATAATAAAATATGGATTAAAATATTGACCCGAATTTACGAGGTACTACAAATTCCGCCTTCAAGGTGATAGAGCGAGTCCGTTTATTGTCATTGAAAATCGTAGCAATAAGATCCCAAGGTTCTTTAGCCATTTTAGGGTGTTCTACAGCAAGTCGTGCTTCAATTGAGATAATGTCACGAAGATCCATGAGAGAACAACAAAGTCAATCTTCAACCACTCCGGAGTGGGAGGCGACATATTGCTTGATGTTGCTTCATCAACCGCCTCACCAAAAATATGTTTCAAGACTTCAAAACCTTTAAAAAGGTTTTTAAAAAATACATCCAAAACGAATAGTCCAACTTATCAATATCCAAATTAATGGGAACTAGGGTTATATGGTTGTTAACAGTCATGGATGGACCTTAGTGGAGACCGGGGAGGGCCACGGCCCTCCCAAAACTTTAATGTTTTACTTATATTTGCTTAAAAGAAATGCAACTTTGGCCTTCCCAAATTAATGGATATAGCCATCGGCCCTCCCAAAAAAATTACCCAAGTTCCGTCTATGTTAACAGTTAGAAGCTTTTCCAAAAGTAAGATGACGGGTGGATTGGAAGTAATTGTCATGGTTTATAAGTATGGATCGGTTGTTAAGGGTTTAAGGGGTGTAGCTTGTGTCGACTGAAATCCAAAAAAAAAGAAAACACAGAATAAATGTTTAACCAACAATCAACTTCAACTTTGTCGACTGGTAACCAAAACAGAACCAACGATCGACTTAACTTTAACAAAGAATAATTACGTAACTTTGGAACTGCGAAAAAGGGGAAAAAGAAAATTAGGATTTTAAGGATTGGTTGATTTTGGAAGGTTGTGATAGCATGCTAATTGTGATTTTTGTGCATCTCCATTTAATGAATGTGTTACATAATATGTAATATATTAAACATTCTAGAAGCGGGCTTGAGCCCAACATACTAATCCAATACTAAAATGTCGCCTAACACAAATGTGGAGTTTCACCGAACACCTCTTCCACTTCACATTCATTATCCGATATAACCGAGACTCAACATTCTCTAACGATAATAGACAATACTTATAGTAATCATTGATTCACATTTTTTATTAACAAGAATACCCAAAAAATTAATTTTATTATTTTATTATATGTGTTCTATAACAACTCACTTTATTTCAATTTACAAGTTTAACCCGCGCGTACACGAGTTAATTTATTATTAAGAATATAAATATCAAAATGAATGCACGAACGCACAGGTTACAATGAGATGAAACACGAGATTGTACACTTAGTGTTTAACAAAAATTATATAACTATATTTGAAAAACATTTTTTTCAAAGGTCATTAGTTATCACTAAACGCGCATAAGGTATAGAACATGATATTAATAGTTATATTTTTTAAAAACATCAAACTCAAAACTATGGCAATTAAACAAAGTCTTTAACTTAGTTATTTTTATAAAAACCTTTACTTATTTTGCTAAACCTTGAACTTTCTAACTAGTTTTCAAACTAAATTTCATTTCTAACAATTTCTAAAAATAGAAAGCACTCTAAAACCTATAAAATACTAAACTAATATATATAATATGAATTACATATACATAGTACGTACACAGAATATTACGTACACAACATTTAAAACTGCACAGAAATTAAGGTGCATATGTGTTTTTTTTTAATATTGTAAATTTACATATGTTTCTTGCGTAGAATTGTTTAGACATCAAACTTATTTTTTTTAAATGGTAATTGCACTTATGTTTATGATTAACATTTATTAATCTTTGAAATTTATAACCCAAAACATAAACATATACATGTAAACTCTAAATTTATAACAAAGCAAAAACCTAAATACAATACACAAATTTTGATATGAAATGAAATACAATTAAATTACAATATGGATGTGCAAGAGATTAAAAAACATGTGTGCACACTTTAACAACATATATGCACGGCTTCGAGAATATATATATGCACGGCTTCGAGAACATTTGTGCACCATCTAAAAAGCCTAAGTGCATCAATTAATTATCTTGAACATATATGCACGGCTTCGAGAACATTTGTGCACACAATCTAAAATCCATGCGAGGCCAGTGTGACTCTGGGCTTAGTTTCGGCCTGTTGTGCTTATTATCCGTTTAGTTGGGCCAGGGCCCAAATGTGATTAGTACAGCCAAGGCCCAGACGTACTATACATCATCAAGTCCCCCCAGTCTATTGTGTTTACTACATGCGGCATTTGTTGCGTGCGGTGAATATTGCTAGACTCAAATTCTTTGTTATCGTGCTTCTGCCACGATTATTGGCTTCTCCTGACTCTTCTTTAGCCTGTTAGGTGAGATCCGTGAGACGTGTCTTTTCTTTGACCCCTAATGACTTGTAGTCAGTTTATCCTTATGTCATCACACTTTCTTTACTTTCGACCCTGTCTATTCGTTTGCCTAGTGGGGTATGCGTGCATTGAGCCTGTCCATTAAATATACCAAGGGTATAAATACCCGCTTGGGTTTTAACTGTTTTTTTTCTTTTTGGACCATACGTCAGTATATCTGGTTTTGGACCATGCTAATCGTGCCTATTATAGGCTGCACCCATATACATGTGTTGGGCGATAGTGCTCAGATGCTTGGTTTCCCATGTTTGAACGGCTAGGACCCCACAAGAAGAATATTTTTTCTATAGTCGGGGTAACACTAGCATTGGCCAGGTATCATTCTTGTTTATCTCTTAGGAGAGGATGATGAGAAGAATTTATTAGGATGGAGATGCTCTACATACATTGTATGAGTAAAGGTATGTCCACCTTGCATCAGCTTGTATTTGCTTATGATGCGAATAATAGTGCGAATGTTACATTCGTCTTAAAATCAATGGAGGGCGTACTTCCGTGGCTGGGTTAATTGTTAGGTTACCCATCCTGACGCGAATATTATATTCGTGTCAAGACCAACAGAGAACGTGCTCCGTGGTTGGGTTAATTTTGAGGTTACCCGTCCCGGTGCGGATATTGTATCCGTCTTAAGACCAACAGAGAACGTGCTTCATGGTTGGGTTAATTTTGAGCTTACCCGTCCTGGTTCGGATATTGTATCAAGATAACATTTTATGTTGCTCTTACTCATGCTCTTCGTATGTTTGATTTTAATTTGGAGTCTTACATACAATGAATATTTTTAGAATAAGTTAGTAGATTTTCTCGACTGTCCCTGAAGACGAATCGGCATCGGCTGTCTTGGAGGACGAGCCGTCATCGGCTGTCCAGGAGGACGAGCCGTCATCGGCTGTCCCGGAGGACAAGCCGTCATCCAGTCATCAGCCGGGAATGTAGCCTCGGAGGCTCTTCACTAGTTGATGAGACTTAGGGGTATTTGTATGGACATTGACACAAAGTCATTTTTTGTTTATCCAACGACTATCCCGCGGCAGACGTTGGGGTCGTAAAGTGAAGGACACTTTCTTTTAGGCATTGACTATACGTTTCCCCGGAGGTAGCTAACCGTCCTTTTATTTTATGAAATATATTTCTTTCATGTACGGAGCTAACTATGAAGCTCCTCATCCTTATGTCCATGAAAGACATATACACGTATACTTTTAGTTAAAATTAAGTAGTATTTCACGTGTGTTAAAATGAATTCCAAATCAATATCAAGTAAGATACAGTTAATGGTGTTATCATACTAGTATTGCCCCCTAAGTTTAATGTTGATTTGTGTTAGTACAAAAACCGTGTATGGGGGTGAATACGGGTCTAGATAGTTTGGTGGATTGGGCCGGTTAACAGGCTATGATGTAGATCTTGTACTAATCCAAGTAATAAAGAGATAATCTGCACAAATGAGAGTAAACCGTTAGCCTTACCGCGGGGCGGACCCCACGATTAAGCTCCGGCGTGAGAGTAAGTATACATGTTTGTCAGAGAAAATGTCAGAGTATATGTGTGTATTAATGATCAGACCGAGTGTCTTTGGGGAGTGAAATGACCCATATTTAAATCAAGCCGAATACTAGGGGTTTCCAAATATTTCGCTGCGACTGTTATAGCAGGAGTGGGTCCCTTGTCGGGCAAGTCCACGTTAATCGTTTCTGCGGAACAGTGAGTACCTTCCGCATCCGGTTTGTCCACGGAGGTGCAACGGGTGCGACTTTAAAAGGTACTCACGTGCGTCTTTGGAATATCCGGAGCGTGACCCCTGTCAGGCTAGTAGAATCCGATATTGTGTTAATTAGGCCTGGGCCCATATTGTATATAATGAACTAAGCCCCAGTAAGCTGTGTTTATCCGTATACTCCTTCAAGTCCCCCCAGTCAGTTCGCTTACTGTACGCGGTACAATTATAGCGTGCGGAGAGCGTTACTAGACTAGAGTTCCTGTGATCAGATTTTCTTTTGTTCCTGCCTTGTTCCGCGTCTTTTGCGTCGTTTTGGCAGTTTGTCGTTGGTTACGGGGTCATCCGTGTCCCTTTATCTTCAGCGTGATTTGACCACCTAGGTCCCAATTCCAGCTGTTATCATCATCTTTTTACTTTGTCTTTGTACAGTTGATTGGGAAATGTCTTGGCACATGTCATCATCCTACCTTTAGCTGACTTAAATATAATATGGGTATAAATAGTCGATTCATTCCTACTAGTTGCTCTTTTTATCTCTTCACTTTCCACCATTGTTAACAAATTTCAAGGATTTTTAGTTTGCACAACTCTCTTATTCTAGAATTCTTTTCATTCATTAACCTCTTTGCTTCTCTTTTTATTATGGGCCGTATTACATCCCTTAAATGTGTTATTACACAAGAACATCTTGATGCTATTTGTGCAAAATATTTTGTTCCGGAGGAAGTTCATCCTCAATTGCCAAGCTCTAATGCCACTATGCATGAAAGACCAGCTGGTAAAGTTGGAATGTATACCCGATTCTTCGACTATGCTAACTATTGTATCCCGTTTTCTACCTTCTTCGTGTCTGTTCTCTCTCACAGACCTCATTCCGTTTTCCCAATTGGTCTGTATTTGGGATCTGCCAAGTTTCAGCATTTTGAAATCCTTGCCGGCTTTTTGCAATATAGATCCTAGTGTTGTCTATCCGGTATTATACACACAATTATAAAATGGTTGTTTGGGTTTTACCAAACGTCCAAACGGTCCGTGCGTTGCTATTCTAAGAACTTAGATTTATTTCAAGAATTGAAAGATAACTTTTGTCTGGGTAGATGAGTTGTAGTTCCTGCCATGCTAGGGTTTTGTTGGTTTTCGGGTACAAACATTGTCAAAGATCGAGCTCCTGCCCCCTCTGAATATAATGTGGAGCATGTTAATACCCTTATCGCTCAAGCCTCTCCGTTCCTTAGGTTCCCGGAAGAATTTCTTTGCTGGGTTGGCATAAGCCGTAATTACCTTTTGAATAAAGATACTTACCCCCGCTTTGAGTATGAGAACGGAGAGAGTGGGTCTTTTTTTCCGTGCACATTTTGATTATCTGTTTTGTTTTTTCTATTTTTCTTGTTTCCTTACTCTTTTTCCCTGTTGTCCTTTGCAGAGATGGATTTGAATGCTTTTATTCGTACCGCTGACCCCCGTAAGGTGAGGATTGTTGAAAGAGAAAGGGCTGAAAATGAAAGGCCAATCGTTACGGTGGCTAAACATCGTACCGTACCATACTTTCCACCCTCGGTGTTTCTGTTCTACCGGAAGTTTGTGTGGCTAGCCGAGAAGAAGAGAATATGTGGAGATTGCAAGTGTCCGTGATGGTGGAATCAGGGGTTTGATCCGTTGGGGGCAAGATAATGAAAAACCAATCATGGCTAATCACGGATCATGTTGAAACTGAAACGCCTGGGCCCAACTAACAAAGAAAAAGAGACGTAACCCGTGTAAGTGAGAAGACGCCAGACCGCTTCCCAACCACTAAAAGGTTGAAGAGTTGATATGCACCACTGTGAACGCTACAAGAGGAAAGTCCCCTAGGTGTTTCTTAACAGGTTTCTCCAAGATTCTCGATCAATGGTAAACAGGTGTCCAGCTCTTCCTACCTTACCCTTTATTACTTCACCGGTTACAGCTTCACCTTTGGAGGAGGGCGGAGACCACACTGACTCCGTGACTGGCCCTTCTTTGCGGACTGTGGGTCCCTCCGTGAGGTTTGTTGTTTTATCTGATTCTTTTCATCACTCAGCTACTAATTCTAAGGGTCCTGAGGGTGATTCCTTTATTAGGTTTACTGTACCGGTGATGACTGAGGCCACCGCTGGGTGCACCATTGCTAACTACAGTTTGCATTCTGCTGATGTTTGGCAAGATTAAGAGTGCGCCGCACCGTCCGTTTTTGGTTCCTTCTAGTTCATCAGAAGGTGATCGCACTCTATCTTTTTATAGGAAGGTCAGGTAGTGGTTTTACTGCCGGGAGTATTCGTGCGGAGGAGGTTACAAATGCTGGTTTGGAGGAAATCTATGTTCCTGGGTGGACCGTGACCAAGGGTTTTGAGCTTAATGATGGGCGTTCTTGTGCCAATATGATTGATCATTTCACTCCTCCTGCTTTCTTCAAAACTGTTCGCAGGAATGAGCATGATAATTATTTGCTGATTGCAATGTGCCCGCCGCCGCAATATAGTTTAGAGCACGAGGTGAGAAAATATAGTCTTGCGGAGTACAACATTTTGGGAGAAAAGGAAATGAAAAGCCCCTTGCTGAGGGAGAAAGATAGTTTGTTGGGGGCGAAAGATAAGGAGATTGAAGAGTTGAGGTCCCATTCTTAAAGCAAAGAGTGATCGTGTTTTTTGGTAGCCCAACTCCGTCTCGTGTTTTCCATCCCTTGAAGCTGTTTGAAGGGTTCACTTCGAGGCGGAAGATTGCTTCGGTAAGGGGTATAACGACCTCTGAACCAGAGCTAATGTTTTAGAGACAACAAGTGGCAAGCCTTGATCTACCGTTGCTAGAAAAGTTTGACCATGAACTCTCTGACTGGAAATCACTTCTTCGTCTTTGAGGTCCCAGAACAAGGGTCTTGAAGTAGTACGTGGTTTAGCTTGCTAATTTTTTCTGAATTATTGTATTTTCCCTTTCTCACGTGTTGTTTCTACATATATTATTTATTAATTTTTTTTTAGGTACACGAGTTGCAAACTTCTTCCGTGCGTCTTCGTGAAGCATAGATCTTTATGAGGAGAACATAAACGTTAGAGAGTTTTTCAGGACAACCTTATAGACCTCTTGAACTAGTTAGCCGAGATTGATGCTGATTTCACCATGTGTTGTATGCGCTTCCAAGAGTTTCATCCGACAGACCTCACAACTACGTTGCAGACAGAAGGTTACTAACTCCAAGGATGAAGCTTCCTTATGGCAAGTGTCTCATAGACTGAATATATGGACGCTCTCGGACTGCTTTTGGCCGTGCTATAGAAAAGGGAATGCAGGAGGGCCTGCAGCTGAATTGAGCACTGACAACTGGCATGATGTTTAACTGACTTAAGCAGGACTAGATGGGGGGAACCCACACCCCACACTCCGCAAGGTTGACTTTAGCTGCTGTCCGTAGATCTTTGTGACATGGACATTCCGCTTCTTCAGAACTATCTCAATAAAAAGGAGCCAGCACTTGGAATGTTATGGATAATTTTTCTTCGCTTGATGATGCCGGTGAGCCGAGCCTTAGATGACTGATCTTCAACCTGATGTGAGTCAATTGATGGTTCTCGTTCATCACAAGCAGGATAGGGGTTTTGTGGTGCCAAGCTTGTCCGAATGCTGGATATTTGCCGCGGAAGGGTGAGAAGATGGGAAAGAAATTTGTTGAAGTGTCCTCCTTATTGAAAGATGTCTTTGTCTCCTTAGATCATCCTTTGTCCGCTGAGGCTTTGATTGAGCCTCCGGTTGTGGTTCCTGCTACCAATGCTTTATCTACCGTGGTCATCGTTCCCCATTCTGGTCCTTCTGTCTCTGTGGAAGATTATGAAAATCCTGATTTGGTGGATGTGGTTCCGAAGAACGTTACTCTGGGGCCAGAAAGTGA
Source organism: Tanacetum coccineum (assembly GCA_026074375.1). Classification (NCBI taxonomy): domain Eukaryota; kingdom Viridiplantae; phylum Streptophyta; class Magnoliopsida; order Asterales; family Asteraceae; genus Tanacetum; species Tanacetum coccineum. The sequence goes on along the minus strand of BQNB010074834.1, from coordinate 15,313 downwards.
AGAAAATATTGATGCTTCAACCGGAGGTGATCCTGCGTTTTCTAGATTGGAAAATGAAGCTAGGGATGTTGTCCTCTAGATGCATTTGCTTGTTTCTCCGTGGTCGCATGTGACCTTGCGGTTTTTTTGTAATTAAAATACTGCGGCTATTAACAGTTAGGCCCGTTATGGTGCTTTTTACACCGCGGCCGTATGTGGCCTTTTTGTGGCGGTATTCTGTATTTAACCATCTTTGTAACGCTTTTAACTTTGAACATGTCTTGCTATGTAAATGTTGCTGCTATCTTTTTATATCATGTTTGACATCTTTAGTAGGATAGTCTTGTTTGAATATTTTGTGGGTTATTCTCCCGGTACCGGGTTTGCAATACCTCTTATGTACTTTGAGTTAATTGTGAGGTTACTCATCCTTTTGTTATACGGAATAACATTTATGGAGGCATGCTCCGTGTGTGCGCGGCTTAATCACAATAAATGACTTTACAAAGTAATAAGTTAGAATTTTTCAAAGCATAACTTGTGAAGGTAGCTAATCTTCACTTTTTCATTGAAATTAAAAGGCACATTACACGATATTTAAAAATCACTACCAGGAATAAAGATAAAAATGCCCTTCCCATCACGGAGTCCGTATGGTTAGGCTGCTTACACTTTGTTTATATAACACTTCTTGAGATTGCAAACATTCCAGGTTTGTACGAGCCTTTTAACTTGTACGGTCTTTTAACTTGTACGATCCCTTCCCAAGTGCTTCTGTGACTTTGTACGAGCCTTCCCACTTAGTCCAACTTTCCAGTATCTTCTACACGAGCTTCTGCGTTGCTCCGTTACACCAAGTCTCCTGGCTTGAAGCTTGCATTTCTAACTTTGCTGTTGTAGTATTTTTCCATTTTGCCTGCGTGCTTTTTTGCCTTCTTTTATCGCTGTTTGCTCTCGCTTTCTTCAGCAGTTCTAAGTTGATTTCCAATGCTTCATCATTTTTGGCCACGTCTACTTCTGTTGTCCTGAACGTGGGCATTCCAATTTCCGCCGGGATGACAGCTTCCGTTCCGTAAGTTAATGAGAACGGAGTGTCTCCGTTACTGGATTTTGAACAAGTTACTAGTGTGCCAAGTACATGAGAAATTTCTTCCAAACAGTTCTTGTTGTCTTTGCCCAGTCTTGCTTTTATTCCTTCCCCCAAACTCCTGTTTGCTCTTTCAACCAATCCGTTCGTCTGAGGATGTTTTACGGAAGCAAAATATTGTTGAATGCATAATTTTTCACACCAATCTCTGAAGGGGTTATCTCGAAATGTTTCCTATGTCGGATATAATTGCGCCTGAAGACCAAATGGCATACTATGTTTTCCCATACGAACTTTTTTACTTGGTTTCCTGTGATAGTTGCTACTTTTGGCTTTATTTTTTTTTTTCCCTAAATCCAACCCCCCTTGTAAAGTAATCCAATGCACTATAGAAATTTTACTTTGCCAGTGCCTTCTGGAAAAGGTCCACTATGTCGATACCCCAATTGTAAAATGCCATGGAGATGTGAATCAATTCAATTTTCCTTGATTCTTGGGACGGGTTTGTGCACTTGGCATTCCTGACATGTTTTTATAAGCGCCCTTGCGTCCTTGTGCATTGTCGGCCAGTAATAACCGGTCCTTAGAGCTTTGGCAACGACGGATCGTGTGCCCGCATGCATGCTACATGAGCCTTCGTGTATTTCCCGCAAGACGTAGTTCGCTTGTGAGGGTCCTACACATCGAAGCTATGGGCCTAGAAAGGATTTTTTGTACAATATTCCGTTGATGATGGCGAAACGTTGTGATTTACGCTTTATCGCCCTTGCCTTTTTTCTTTCTGCTGGTAAAGTTTCATCCGTGAGGTATTCATGAATCGGGGTCATCTAAGAATCCCCTTCTTCCTCTACCACGGCGAGCACCTCTCTTTCGTTCACGGATTTTTCTTTCAATTCCTCCACCAACACCTGTTTGCTGAGATGTGCAAAGCTGGTGGATGCCATTTTGCTTAGTGCATCCGCTTTTTTGTTCTCGCTTCTTGGGACTTGCTTTATTGAGAACGCTCGGAAGGTACTGGCCAGTGCTTTTACCTTCTCTAAGTATTTGATCATGTCTGTCTCTTTTGCGATGTAAGTCCCATTTACTTGGTTTGCTACCAGTTTTGAGTCTACATTTACTTCGAGGTTTTGGACGCCTATTTTTTCCGCTATCCGCAATCCTGCAATCAGTGCCTCATATTCTATTTCGTTGTTAGTTGCTTCAAACTGAAATCTTAAAGCGTATGTGAACTCTACTCCTTCCGGATCCGTGAGTATCACTCCTGCTCCGCATCCGTCAACGCAAGATGACCCGTCCGTGAACAAGGTCCACCGTGCCAGGAGCGGTTCTTCTTCCTTTGCAGAATCGTCCTGACCTTCTTCCTCTGGTCTTTCTACGATAAAATCGGTTAATACTTGCCCTTTAACAGATACTCTTGGCCTATAATGTATATCAAACTCCCCTAATTGTACACCACTTTGCATCCTACCAGCGACTTCTGGGTTTGATAGTATTTTTTATGTTGATATGTTGATTAACTATGATAGGGTGAGATGTAGTATCTTCTTAGCCTTTTGCTTGCATGTACTAATGCTAAGCAAAACCAATTTTCCCTGGCGTTGTAGTTTACTTCCAGGCCCCTTAGCGCCCGGCTGACAAAGTAGATTGGCATCTTCCTGGCTTCTCTTTCCGTCATTAGTACAACGCTCACCGCTTCCTTGGATGCTGCCAAGTAGACATGAGCTCCCTTGTTCTCCGTAGCAATGTGCCTAAGGTAACTTGCTAATGGTTCCTTCATTTGTCTAAATGCAGCTTCCGCTTCCTCGTCCATAGAAAGTCACTATGTCTTTTGTGCATTTTTTCAATGTTTTGAAAAATGGTAATGATTTCTCCGCTGATTTTGCTAAGAACCTGTTTAAGCTTGCCAATTTTCCATTTAGTCTCTGCACGTCTTTCAAGCATTTTGGTGACTGAAGGCTTAATACGACGTCTACCTTGTCTGGGCATATCTTAATGCCTTTAGTATTGACCTGGTATCGTAAAAACATTCCTTCTTCAACTCCAAAGGTGCACTTTTTTGGGTTCAATTTCATGTTGATTTTTCTAAGCGTCTTAAATGTTTCTCATTCGCGGACAACTTCATCCTCCGTGCGGCTTTTTATGACCAAATCATCCACATATACCTCAAGGTTTCTACCAATTTGTCCGAGGAATGTTTTGTCCACTAGCCGCTGATAGGTTGCACCGGCGTTCCTTAGACCGAAAGGCATTTTTGTGTAGCAAAAATACCTTGATTTTGTAAATGAACGTGGTCTTTACCTCATCTTCCTCTCATATTGTATTTGGTGATACCCCTTGAGTGCTCCAGGTAAGCAGTTTGAAGGGGAATCCACACAAGGATTCGACCTTCCAGTCTATTTTCTGGCAGAGGGTAACCGTCCTTGGACATGCCTTATTGAGGTCTTAAAAATCAAACACATACTCCAACTGTAGTCACTCTTCCTTTACCATCACGTGTTGGGAGAGCCAATCTGATAATGAACCTCTCTCATTATCCCAGCTGTCACAAGCTTACTAACCTCGTCATTGATTGCTACGTTCATTTCTGCGGCTTGGCCTCTTTTTTTTGCCTAACCGACTGACAACCTTTTCGTACATTCAACCTATGTTCTGCTATCTGCCTTGGAACGCCCGTCATATCCGTTGGGGTCCAAGCGAATATATCCGAAACTTTTAGCTGAAGTAGGTTGCACAGCTTACTTCTGTTTTTTTCCGTAAGGTCGGAACCGATCATTACTGTCTGTCTGGTGTTCCGGAGTTGAATTGCCCACTTAAACCTTTCGTCCTTTACTTTGTGGTTCACCGAGGGGGTGTCTTCTGGTCCGGAGATAATCGCACATTCATTGGGAATGATTTTGCTGCTCTTACTAAGTGTTCCCTCCATAACAGGAACATATCATTTCGTGCGTTGTTGATGGGACTGCTTTCATTTTTCGCAACCCCGGCCTTCCGATGATTCCATTATACGGAGACGTTGATCTCACCACCATGAAGTCCATCCATGTTGATGTTGAATGTTCGTCATCCCCAACTTTCACCAAAACTGTTATTTGTCCTAATGGCCATTTTATTTCACCGCTGAATCCTACTAGCGAAGTTGCAGGCCGAGACCATTTGATTTCTTATTTCCGGACGGAGTCGATTAAAGCAGTGCTCATAGAGTATCTCAAATGATACCCTACCGACAATACACTGGCGGTGCACTTGTGACCTCCATCTCTGCTTTCTATTAATAGGGGCCTCTCTTCCCACATCCGATCCCCAAGGACGGGAAATGATATTTCGAGTCGGGTGAGAACTTTAGTTATCTTCTGCCTTACTCTTTTGTCATGATGAATATTAAAATTGCTTGAGTTTCTCTTTTCGAGGTTTTTCACCTTTCTTTTTCGCTGTCTTTCCCACTCTTTGCCTTCACTCCCAATATAGTGTGACATTTTCCCGGCGTTGAGCATATCATCATTTTGCTTCCTTAATGGTTGCATTCACTGTATTATCCCCACTTCTCCGTGAAACTCGCAAAACTTGATTTGCGTTTCGCTTTCAACAGGGTTGTCATCGAGTTGGGTTTGAATTTTCCCTTTTTCCAAGGCAGAATCTCCTTTGTTTTTGTGAGAAGAGTGAACCTGTCTGGCCTTTTCTCTGTCTTATGTTGGCTGCGGAAGCCTCCCCCTTTTTTGAAATTCTGCCTTTGACCCCCTTCCTGATGTCTCCAGGCCTGAGAGACTTTTTTCCTTTCTTGATTTAAAGCCGCCTCTTGCCCTTGAAGAAAAGATGTGGGCACCTGCAACATTTCAACTACTATTTTTGAATTTTCCACAGTGAAATACTTTTGATAAGTGTCAGGTATAGTGTTAATCCGTGCACGAATCCGAAGATTCTCATGCACTCCGGTGCTCCTTTAACATTTCCACTTTCCGACTTATACCTTTGTATGAAGTCTTTTGTGGACTCTCCGTCTCTTTGCTTGATGTTGTGGAGCACTATGGGGTCTCTGATGCACTTTTTCTGTTGGAGGTAATTTTTCAGGAATGATTCTCTTAGATCGTTGTAACTGTCTATTGAATCTGGGGGGAAGATCGTCAAACCACACCCGAGCGTTTCCAGTGAGTGTGGAGTTAAACATGTGACACCATGTTGGCATGTCCCACCTCTTCATTTTTGCCGCTGCCTGGAAGATTTTCAAGTGATCTTCAGGATCTTCGCTTCCGTTGTATGTTTTCACATGACTTGACAATTCACGTTTTCGGAGTCGCAGTGACGGTTTCGAGACGTGAACGGATCATCTCGCACATACCAAGGTGGGAGAGATCATCATCTCGATAACACAGGACTTTTTTCTCGATTTAGACTTCCAGTGCCCACCTTCACTATCTTCGCTTTCAGAGTGATTTTCCGTATATCTTGAGCTTTCCTGAAGGCTTTTGAAGTGCGCGGATGTACTCCGTCCTTTGCTTCCGAGTCTCTTGAACACGATGCTTTCTCTTCTTTCCTTGCTCTTGTATTTATGCCGTGGCGATCTTGACCTTTCACGCCTCAACCTAGTGAAGACGCTAGGATTGTGGCGCGGCTGCGAGAGCGTCTCTTCTTCTTGGCGATATGTGTCCTGACTCAGAATACGCTATTCCTGCACCTTAGTGCTCTTCATCCGGGCTTCGCCAAACTCAGCCTCCGCTTTAACTTCCTCTACTTTTCTTTCCCCTTCTCTCTGTGCTCAAACCAATACTTATCTGCAATTTTTATGAAATATATTTCTTTCATGTACGGAGCTAACTATGAAGCTCCTCATCCTTATGTACATGAAAGACATATACACGTATACTTTTAGTTAAAATTAAGTAGTATTTCACGTGTGTTAAAATGAATTTCATATCAATATCAAGTAAGATACCAAATTAATGGTGTTATCATACCAGTATTGCCCCCTAAGTTTAATGTTACTTGATTTGTGTTAGTACAAAAACCGTGTATGGGGGTGAATACGGGTCTAGATAGTTTGGTGGATTGGGCCGGTTAACAGGCTATGATGTAGATCTTGTACTAATCCAAGTAATGAAGAGATAATCTGCACAAATGAGAGTAAACCGTTAGCCTTACCGCGGGGCGGACCCCACGATTAAGCTCCGGCGTGAGAGTAAGTATACATGTTTGTCAGAGAAAATGTCAGAGTATATGTGTGTATTAATGATCAGACCGAGTGTACCTTTTTGGGGTGTGAAATGACCCCTATTTATAGGCAAGCCTAATACTAGGGTTTCCTAATATTTCGCTTGCGACTGTTAGTAGCCGGAGTGGGTCCCTTGTCGGGCAAGGGTCCACGTGTAATCGTGTCTGCGGACGTGAGTATCCTTCCGCAGTCCGTGTTTGTCCGCGGAGGTGCAACGGGTGCGGCTTTAAAAGGTACTCACGTGCGTCTTTGGAATATCCGGAGCGTGACCCCTGTCAGGCTTAGTAGTCCGGCTATTTGTTGTATTGGGCCTGGGCCCATATGTGTATATTATGAACTAAGCCCAGTAAGCTTGGTGTTCATCCTATACGTCATCAATTTGCAAGTAGTATTAAACTTATATAATAAAAAGTTTATCTCATTTCGATTGTTAACAAATGTGTTATACAGATGTATGAGATATGGGGCACGAAATATTTTTCATCGAGCCGAAAGTCCGGCACATATAATGATTAGGATATCAGTTAGAAGTGACATGCATATAATAATGTCATGTTTTGTCACGTATGAAACAAACATGTTATATTGAAGTTTACGATATAGGCTCGTAACATTTCCGTATATGATGTGCGGAAGTTTAAATCGATGCAGGCTATCATTGAAAACATATCCACCGATATATAACAAAAAATAATTGGCTTAGTTTTTTGGATTAATGATGTTATATACATACGCCTATAAGGTGTGTAAAAAATCTTTACGTGTTTGTGGAGAGAAAATCTCCACGTCACATGTAACTCTATGTGTATAGCAGTGTCAAGTGTACACTTCTGGAAGATGTACTACAAATATTTGTGTGTTTACGTAAATAAACATTGCATGTGTCCACATATTTTATTATATATGTGGATTGTGTATTTCTACATATGTTTGATTATATGCATACTGTTTGCTTTTTAGCTTTCATTTTCAATGAGCTATAAAGACGACCAAGGTACGGTCATGTGTAATGACGTAGTAAATCAGCGATTTCAGAGCAGTCAAGCTGGGATGGAAGCCGGAGGGGGTGCACTTCCGCGTCTCCATGCATAGTTACGAGCTTAGTCAACGGAGTACCTTGGTCAGCTGCCGTAGGACAGAAAGTAGTGACCGGGGATCATGACTATTTGACTTTCCACAATGTTCGCATTAAAAATAAAATTACCGGAGATGGTTATGAACAAATAAATGTTCATGACATGAAAGGCGCATATCGCCATGTCTACACGCGAAAACTTTAACAGCGGTAATACCGGGGATGGAAGATTATCGAATCAATGGCTGCAGATCCAAGATCTTACAAACGAAAATATAGAGGTCACATCGCAATATTCTTTTCTGGAGGTCAAGCAGTAACCGGGGGTTGATAATCTGAGATTGGGGGTCCTTTTTTCAAAACGGTTTTAGGATGGGCCGTAGTAAATGATAGACATTTGCCTTCTACCGGAGCTCAAAAGCCCTTAGTGTGGCGGACATAATTTTTGGTCAGGGTATCCGCATGTGTCTATGTGTGTCCCAAGTTTTCTTTCTTATCCAGTTTATTGAGACCGACCGACGATTGGTATGAATTGTCGGAGTTAAACATGCATATTCCGTATGCTTTTGCCAGAGTACTAACATCTTTTGTTCGAAGACGTACCTGCATGAAATTTTAAAGGATGTGATCGGACCCACAAAAATTGGATCAACGTTTGCCGTTCCGGGCCACTTGCGGTTCAGCAAGTTTTTGTGTTACACACGTCTTGGTCTCATAGATTCTTACAACATTTGCTTCCACTCTACCGCTTGCTAAGCCATTATGCGATGACAACGTCTCAGACCGGTGCGATAAAGGGGGGGGTTAAGAAAACAAAACCAGAAGGATGGTCCACCGTTAGGAGGACATGGGGAAGTGGTTCCGTAGCTCGTGCCTCCGCAGCTCGTGTCTCCGCAGCTCATGCGTTCGGCAACTCGTATGTTATACCACCCATTTTTTTAGAAGAGTATATTTCACGAGTTGCACATTTGCATCTAGTGCTTTATAAGTTGCACATTGGTATATGACAAGTCGCCATCTTTTATGGTTGTGCAATTTTTTTTGTAATACCAAGTACAAGCTATGATAAATATATAACATTATCTTTTTATGGTAGGCATACTTAGATACCAAGTAAATGACTGTTCTTGAAAGTAATATTTTTCAATTTTTGTATGACTGTTTCATGCCAAGAAAATGCTTTTCATGACCCATGAGGTCGATAGGTGTAGTAACATTAAACCATAAATCATATAGCAGCCATTTCTTGTTGTTTTAAGAAAAATTGAAACTTAGTATATTTTTTTTATAAAGAAAAACCAAGTGTTATGTTTGAGATGAGTAAAACCCATGAGTGGGTGTGCTCTTTCTTATTTTTTGTTAGATCAAATACAAACGGAAGTTCATAACTTGTTTCAGATGACAAAATAAAAGAAAGATATATCTAACATCTCGTATTTTCATGACAATAAAGATATTATAAGAGAGGATTAGGAGCACTCACAGAGTCGCATATCTCAATTGTCGGGACATATACATAGATCCATCATTGCATCGAAACAATTTTTTGAATAAGAGTACATTGTGATGTAGACTTTTGAATAAAAGAGTAAGAACTCCTTGGGAACCCAAATTAATCACGTGACCCTAAAAAAGTCTTCTTAAGACGCCACAAAGAGATCGTGATAGAGCATATAAATAATTCAACTATCTAGACATTTTTGTCTCTTTATCTTTTTGTCATTGTATTTGTTTATGTCTTAGTGTATGCACTAATTTCAATATATCAACAATAAACATTTTCGGAAGAAAAAACCAAGTAATAGTGATTGATATATTTGCATAGTGTAATGCATTTAAGGCAGCGTAAATATGCCAGCAACACTCATTTTTAATGTGTCACGATGCTTCCCTTTTTTTTTTTACTATAAGTGTTAATAAAAAACAATAACTTATAAATGGGATTTGCTTTGTAATTGTGAGCGTTTTTGAAAAGTTAGGTCCAGAGACCATAGCTTTTGAGGTGATATTTGTAAAACTCACATGAAGTTTATTGTTTTGGTAAAACAATTTTTTACGTATTGCAGAATGTACAGTATGTAAAAGACAAAAATACAAAGGTTTTAGATTTACCGACTTTCGGAATGGAATTGATTTTTGCCTTTCGATGATATGAGAACACGAAGCATAGTTTATTCGGGGTCTTACGGATGGCGCCAACTTGTTAGTACAAAATATGTCATTAGGTATGAGATGGTTCAAGATTGCTTGTTGGGTCGGGCCGACAAGCTATCTTCGGGTTGGATATTGTACTAAACAAAGCAATTGGATGATTTCATGCACAAGTAAATGTATACCGTTAGTCTTACCGTGGGGACGGACTCCACGATTAGACTCCGACGTGAGAGTAAGAACACATGGTATGAGAGGTATGTGTGTGTATTAGGGAAGGTGAGAAGATCATACCTTTTGGGGTGTCAGAAGACCCCTTTTTATAGGTGACTAATTAATGCTGATGAGATGTTGACTAATCACATTAAATGCTGATGGATGTTGACTAATCATATTAAATGCTGATTGGATGTTGACTAATCACATTAAATGCTATTAATGTAGGATTGAACGTTTGACTAATCACATTAAATGTTATTAATGTAAGATTGAACGTTACCATATCCGGGCCGAGGCCAGTGTGACTCTGAGCTTAGTTTCGGCCTGTTATGCTTATTATCCGTTTAGTTGGGTCAGGGCCCAAATGTGATTAGTACAGCCCAGGCCCAGAGGACTGTTATACGTACTATACGTCATCAATTATATAAGATACTTGTTCAGTCAATGAGTTTTTTTAAAATAAATTAAACGATCTATATCTCATTCCAATCAAAATCCTATATTACCAAAGTTCATCCATTTTTTTTAAAAGAAAAACAGTAACATGGTACATGACCTTTGCGATACAAGATGCATTTAGATTCCATTTAGGTTCACAAAATAACTTTAAGTAGTAAAAAATTCAAGACTCCTATCTAGGAACGATCTCAGATATTGAATCATCATCTACTGAAAAAGGAGAGGATCTTATATTTATTGTTGATACTTCAGGTCTTTCTAAATTACTATTCTGTGACGAAGAACTAAACGCCAGAGGAAGCGGCATTTCTGGATTTGCAATCGTACAACGGACTAAATATGCAGGTTGTGATGGCTGTGGAAGTAAGATAGACAAGCTATTGAGCATAAGTACAACTGAACCCATCGTTGGCCTATGAGTAACATTTTCTTGGACGCATAATAACCCAATGTGAATACTTCTAATAATGTTATGCAGGAAACCTGCAGATTTCGTCTTCAATGAGGGATCTATCATATCTGACGGTGTCCCATTTTCCCATCTTTTCCATGCCTAAATAAATAACAATGTTTAGGATGTTAAAACTACAATGAGACCTGAATCGTTCCAGTGATATAGTTTTGATAAATTATAGGATTGTGATGCAATATATGCATGGGTACATACAAAGCTAAGAAGATTTTGGATGGTTTCACCGGTTTGAAAATACTGGTTTCTTTGACCTGCTACAATCTCTAGTACTAACACTCCAAAGCTAAAGACATCTGTCTTTACCGAGAAATGGCCATGCATGATGTATTCTGGGGCCATATAAGCACTGTAAAGACAATTTAAAATATTAGACTTTGCATTGTGTGAATGTCTAGCAGAAATAAATCACATGTTTAAAGTCACTGATTATGTGTAACTAAATAAATATTTGGTAATAAATTCCATCCAAAGAAAGTGAATAGTACTTACTGGGTTCCAACAATTCGACTAGTCTTGTCTTGAGTTTCATCTTGTTGAAACCACCTTGCCATGCCAAAATCCGCAATTCTAGCATTCATTTCTGCATCTAATAACACATTACTAGCTTTCATATCACGATGAATTATCATTAGACGTGAATCTTCATGAAGGTATAAAAGTCCCTTGGCAACGCCTTTGATGATCTTGTATCGCTTTTCCCAATCAAGAAATTCACGTTTCGCTTGATCTATAAGCACCATCATTAATTGATTATGGATTAAATTAGAAGTTTCAATTGTAAAGCAATGACGTTAGGCTATTTTGGGTTAGCTAAAGTGACCAAAATCGTTGCTAAAATAGAATATGAAACCCTTGGAAGGTGAAAACAAAATTATTTACTATATACATACCAAACAGGAAGTGATCAAGACTTGCATTTGGCAAGAACTCGTATATCAAAAGCCGTTCATTCCCATGTATGCTAAAACCAAGCAGCCTAACCAAATTACGATGTTGAAGCTTTGCAACTAGTAAAGCCTCATTCTTGAATTCTACATCACCTTGTCCAGAATCCATTGCTAACCTTTTTACTGCTATTTCGTGTCCATCCTCAAGCACACCCTGTATATGGATGTTATGAAATCATATATCAACACTAACAGTAGATATGGATGATGAATTTTCATCCATGATATCCCTTTACCACCCAAAATAAATATATACATGCATAATTTAATATTTTGTATATACAAAACTCTCATGATGAAGACATGGTTATACATGAGGTTTACATATGTGTTATGTTAGCTTTAAAATGTTAAATTGAAAATACAATTACATATAATGCAAATTTCCTATAATTTTCCGTTCTATGATTTCTTATATCACCGCTTACTAAGCCTTTTTTTAGAACGACAATTTTAACTATCTCGCAATATTTAAACCACAAGCTATCTCATATGTCCGAAACAGAACTTGAACCCACAACGATTTAGTTGCGGAGCTTCACACACAATATGGGTACCATTGGGACACAAGCCCTTCAGTCCGCTTACTAAGCTAATGTACTCTGATAATATGAAGTCTTGGAACTTACTTACTAGAAATATTGATAAGTTAAATCATACCTTGTAAACAGTTCCAAAACCACCTCGTCCAAGTTTATTGTCTTCTGAAAAGTCATTTGTTGCAACGCGCACCATACCAAAATCGTATTGCAACGATTCAGGTGTGCCAATACCCATTGTTTCCGCTAGTAGAGAAAAAAAGAAATATAGCATCGCAACATGGTTTAGCGACTAGTGTGTTTATTTCCTTTTTGCAAATACATAAACACTTTTTTTATGTGTTATGAATTTCTCACTTTTTGAACATGTGGTTTTACGAACTGCACTCGTAGTTCATTAATTTTGAAATGGCATCGATAATATTTAACATGGAAACTTCACACACTAATGATCCGTTACTTCAACACTCTAAAGGCACGTTCAGTAATTAAAGAGAATTAAGTAAAATGAAATGTGGAATTGTATTGTACGGAAATGAAACTGACAGACAATTTTAGAATTTGACTTGAGAAATAAATGAAAAATTATTTTTTAATATATATTTTGGAAAAATGAAGAAAAACTAAATGATCTAATTATAATAATTACATGTCACGTCTATTATTATATAAATTAAATGAAAAAAGACAACATAAAAATAAAATTAAAAACAGCATGCTACAACGAAACTATAATAATTGATTAACGGGTAGAATATATATGAAATTATTGCTATCTAAAGGATGAAAATGTTTGGTATATTATTAATATAACGCAAAAGTCACGTTAAATTTGTTATGCCATGCTAGTAAAAAGATGTGTTTACAAATAACAAGTAGTTGAATTCGCTGGAGACTTTTAAATCTCCGTGTCCTTATTTCCCACCCATCACAAAACAAAGAAAATTTATTGCTATCTAAAAGATGTGTTTACAAATAACAAGTAGTTGAATTCGCTGGAGACTTTTGGATTACCGAATGTATTTGAAGGAATTGTAATATTTCATAAATTGTAATATTGAGGAATGCAATATGAAGGAATTGTGATATAAATGAATTATAATTTGTTGTAACTGCGAGAGAATGTAGTGTACAGGGGACATGTAAGGTTCGATTGATGTGTCATGTTTTGTGTTGGACAACGTCATATATGTTCTCGATTTAAGATATCGGTGGCCACTCTTGAAAAGAAATTAAGGGTTTACTATAAAGAGGCGATCATGCAAGATCAAGATTATAAAGGGTTCACTCTATCAGAAAAGATAATGGGCTATTGCGTATATACCTGGACATTTACTCAGTGAGACAAGAAAGACATTAAATGGTAGGAAGAAGTTCGAAGAATAATCATACCGGGAGGAAGATAAGACATGGGTAATGTTCATGAATCTTGTAATAAGGGTCTACACAAAAATATACAAAGATGGCGGCACAAAAATTTTGGTTTTTAGGGATACCGTCAGCATGCGTTCGTTGAATTGTATGAACATGACCTATGCTAACGTATGTTTGTTTTCTAATTGTAGGCGATGATGACACAAACCAGGTCAACATATCTAGTGAAATGTCACCATTTATTAAACAATTGATTTGTGACACCTCTCAGCATGTTAGGGATTTTTTGGCTAGCTTGCTTGTATAAAGCAATATGTGCTTGAACCAGGTAAGGTCAAGTGTACATCTTTCAAAAACTTGACCTTACCTGGTTCAAGCACATATTTTGTGCCCATTTTGGCCTGAATAAACGCCAAATGTATTGGAAGAGATAAGTTTATTAATTCATTCATCATAGATTCATTATTACACCTTATCTATGCTAAAAAATGTCTATTGCTTGTTTTTATTATCCCCTTCCCTTACTATGTTACGCTAAATTCGATTAGTATTTATTTATGATTGCATTAAACCTAATTTGTAATACTTAATCTATTGTCTCTTGTTGTGTGTTGTTAAGAGTTGAAAACTAGCTAGGATTCGTAGTCTAGCTTGAACGTCAACTAAAACAGGTTTGATTAATGCTTATGCCTTAGGTTATTATTAAATTATGTATATTGCTTGTTTTCCCTTACTATGTTATGCTAAATTCGATTAGTATTTATTTATGATTGCATTAAACCTAGTTTGTAATACTTAATCTATTGTCTCTTGTTAACCGTGTGTTGTTAAGAGTTGAAGATTCGTAGTCTAGCTTGAACGTCAACTAAAACAGGTTTGATTAATGCTTATGCCTTAGGTTATTAATTAAAAAGGATATTCATTGCGTATACTTGGCTATTAGGTG
>BQNB010074833.1:0-31660 GCA_026074375.1 Tanacetum coccineum | reverse complement strand
TTTGATCTTATAATCAGTATTGATGGTGATTTTTTTAAATGGCGGATCTTCGGTATCGGATTCCGAGTCAGAGTTTTCATCGGTAATCATTGCCATGAATTCATCAAATTCAACAAAGATTTCTTCTTCCAGAAGGGTTCCTTTAATGGAATGCAAAATTTTACTACCTTCGTTTAGAAGAGCGTCGAAATATTCTTCTAAGATTTCATCGATGACATCGATACTAAAACAAGTATCATCATTTGAACAGGAGTGTTTCATTGCAGAATCGATATTGAAAATCATTCGTTCAGTTCCAACTCCAAGGTTGAGTTGTTTATGTTTAACTTGAATTACTGCGTTAGCAGTGTGAAGAAAGGGTCGTCCTAAAATAAGTGGAACTTTACTATCTTCTTCTATTTCGAGAATAACGAAATCAGCAGGAAAGGTGAATTTACCAACTTCAAAGAGCATATTTTCAGCTATTCCAACAGGGTATTGGAATGATCTGTCGGCTAAGGCATTGCATATAGTGAATATGGCATAAGGTTAATGATAGCACCAAGGTCGGCTAAGGCATTGCAGGAGAAGGTTTTGTTGAAATTACATGGAATAAGAAAAATTCTAGGGTCTCCGAGTTTAGGTGGAACTTTGTTTTGGGTCATTGCTGAACTTTCGTCACTTAAGAAAGTGGTAGAAATTTGTTTGATTTTATGTTTGTTGCTTATTAGTTCCTTGAGAAAATTTTCCATAATTAGGCATTCCGGCCAAGACATCAATGATAGGTACATTGATTTGAATTGCGCGGATTACGTCAAGAAATTTTCCGTATTGAGCTTCCATTTTTTCTTTCCTTAGACGTTGAGGATACGGGATTTTTAGTTTGTATGGTTTGGGTAATGTAGTTTCCTTGACTGGTTTTGGATTTTGAATTTTCGGTTGTGGTGTAGGTTCTTCGTCTTCTTCATCGCTATTGTCAAAATTGATAGGGTTTTCAGGATTAGTTTGTTGATCATTTGAGTTCACTGGTTGCTTGTAGGATTTACCACTTCTTGTGAATACGGCATTCACATGCTCATTGTGAGATTGTGGTGGTTGGTGGACTTTGGAATTGTGTCCTTTTGGGTTTGGTTAAGTGTTACTGGGAAGAGATCCAAAAGGTCAACCAGATTGCTTGTTAGCAAGTCTGTCAAACTTGGTTTCAAGGTTTTGAATTAAAGCTTGATTATTTTTGGCAACGGTTTCGAGTTGTGTTTTAAGGTCCATGAACGTTTCTTTGACGAAAGCATTGGTCGATTGCTGAGATTTCATGAAATCGTTGAATTGTTTTTTAAGATCGTATGGTTTATCATCAGTATTGGATCTGTAGTTGTCTCGATTGTAACTACTTCGTTCGTTTGAACGCCAATTATCGCGATTTGAGTCTCGGTCGCGGTAATCATTGTAAAAACGAGTCTTACAAAAAGTTTGCATGAATTTGGCTTCTTCTTCTCGGGACATAGGTATATCATCTTCATCAAGATCAGGTTTTATTTTTTTAGCATGGTTTTGGAGTTCTTTATATTGAGCATCCATTTTCAGGGTCATGGCATCCATTCGGGCCATAATTTTGTAAGTATTGGAATTACTGCTACCTCCATCGACGAAAGCAATGGGTTTCTTAAGAGATGGTTTGGATTTTTAGTTTTTAGCCCAGTCGAGCTTTAGTAAGACCTTGTCTTCCAAAAGCTGATAAGCTTGATTTGGTGTTTTATAAAGGAAAATACCAACAGCTGCGGCATTTAGAACTTCTTAGGTTATTTTGCTTAGACCATGATAGAAGATTTTGATAATGTTGCCTTTGGACAGATTGTGACCATGACAGTTTCTGAGCATTTCCTTCATACGAAACCAAGCGTCGGTTAGAGATTCGTTTTCGTGTTGAGAGAAAGCTCGGATTTCTTCGAGGAGTCAGTCGAAAAGAGCTGAGGGGAAAGAATCGGCTAATGAAAGAAGTTCGAAGTTCATCCCATGTTTCTATAGTTCCTTCATTGAGTTCGTCCAGCCATGTTTTTGCTTCTCCAGTGAGTGATAGGGGAAACATCATTAGGCGAACGAATTCATATTCAGTATCTCTGTATTTAAACATATCGCAGATTCCGAGGAATTCGTGAATGTGTTTATGAGGATCAATTTTGGTTCTTCCATAAAATTGGTTTCCTTTGACAAGAGTCAAGTGGTTACCTTTGATACTAAATTCGTTAGCAGTTTCAGGAATATTGATTGCAGAACCAGGAGTCAGAGCGACAACATGGTCAGCAGCCCATATGGGTTCATCATCCATTGGGTAAAGGTTTTCAAGAGTAATTAGAAAGTGATAGAAGTGGTTGATGTCGAGAATTGGCAGATAGACAATTCTCGAGTTTTTAGGTGGATTGTTTTTTTGATCAAATGGAACTCTTATGTTTCGTCGACGACGTCTTCGATTCAGAGTACGTTCAGGTTCAAGTAGTGGTTCAACAAGTTCAAAATTGGAAGCACGTGTATGCATCCAAAGGAGAATTTGTTCGGGTCAGTTTTCTAAAAAACTATACGGTGATTTGAAAAAGAGGGGGAGTTAAAGAGATTTTCCAGAGTTTGACTACAGAACATCTAAGAAATCCCTGGCAGCAGCGCCAAAAACTTTGATGTATTTCAAAAGCTTTAAATTTATAAGACTAAAAATACCGGATAATTATATGGAAACACACGGGTAAAAGTATAACCTACGTATGTAGTATAATCTTTTTAGGTAAGACCAGGTCGTCAACAGGGATTAGAGTAGTGCTCGAATAATCAGAAAGAAAAATAGAATTTAACAATATTGAAAATAACTTTAGTTTTATCAATGATAATAAACATGACTACTCGGATAGTTAAGAATAATTTATAAGTGTTGGATGATTTGACCTTGAAGATGGGACTTTAATTTATAAAAATGATTTCTCGTCAGAAAACGGTTTTACAAATTAACTTGATTAACTTAAGACTTATATTTAGTTAACTAGACCAAATGTGTCACTCAAATAATCCAGTTATTATTATATCAAAGCTTATTTTGTTTATCAATTTACGAAAGTGGATTTCTCAGCACAAACGTTAAAGACCATAGACAAATCTTTAAAACCACATAGATCATAACAGGTCTTTTGACGATATGATTATATAATCTAAGTTGATAAGAAAAATGGATAAGATAAGATTTAACAGGTTTGCAACATAAGCTTAAGATTAAAACGATCAAAATCATACCAAGCACTTATTCATTATCGTAACTTCACCGAGTAGTCATGAGAGAATTAGCCTCTTATGGCTAAGGAGTTCATAACAAAGGTAGATTTTACATAAACTTCCATTATTTCAATAACTAATTAGGAAACCGTCTTTGTTCTTGATCGTTAGATCTTTCTCTTCAACTTAGGAGGTGTTTCTTGGTATTTTTGGTGAAAGGAGGGAAATATGTGTGTGTGAGAGATGATTGATGAAGAGAGAATGGATAGAATGGGATAATTTGAGGATGCAAATTCGTCTTATATTTATAGGCAAGATTAGGTGCAAAGTGCGGCGCACTTAGGAAAAAGTGCGGCGAACTTTGGGAGTTAATGCGATTACATTTAATGACTTTTACTGGAAGTGCGGCGCACTTGCAAAGAAGTGCGGCGGTTTTGAGGAGTTAATGCAGGTGCATTTATTAGACTTTAATTCTTCAAACTTTAGGAGAATGTGCGGCGCACAATATTATAAGTGCGGCGGTTTTGGGTTTCAGGGGAAAGTGCGGCGCACAATGTAGCAAGTGCGGCGGACTTCTTGATCTTTGGCTAGAAATCTTTTCTTTTCTTGTATTCGTCTCCCAAAGTGTATAGATTCATGAGCTTGGGTCTCTAGAGTCTTCAAGTGAACCTATAAGCAATTCAAGCTTAATTAAGTACCAAAAGTTCACGAGAAATGATAAAATACACATAAATAACGCCATAGAAACATGTATAATTTGGGCGTTATCAAATCCCTCCACACTTAGCTTATTGCTTGCCCTCAAGCAATGGAAGCGAAAAAATAAAATCATTTGTCGTGACGTGGAGAAAATTTGAATTTTTAAGAGAGTTTGCATATTAGATAACTTTTCAGGCATAGACATATAACATAGCACCTCACATAGGGATAGTGTTTGATTTTAAATTCACTCAGCCACTCAGATAGGGTTTAAATATGTTTTTGTGAAGAACACTCAATTTGCACAGACATAATCTAGACAGCTACCATAGGCTTGTACTTAACACATAAACCTGACCGAAGGGTGGAACTTGGGTACTAGAGAGGATCCAATCTTCATGCGCCGAACATAAGCCTTTATTTCTTTTGAACTATTATAACTCATATAGAACTTTTTTTTTTTTCATGATTACAACTAAGGCTTAGCACAGGACTTTCTTCATTCAACTTTCAGATATTTCAGCAACATAGCATTAAAAGGAGCGCTTGCGAGAATAAGAACTTTGCGAGATACATTTCATGTGATAGGCTTCGGTCTAGTAAATGATGATTAAGCACAAGTTCTAGAGCTTCTAAATTACCGGCTCTCTCAAATATAATTTTCAACCAATACCAATGTTCCAGAAAAGGTGACAAAGACCATACGTACACATCCGTAACGACGGAATAGACACATATGACTGCAATCAAACCTTAACTCGAACAAGCTAAAGGCATCAATTATCTTAGGTACCAAAGGTGGATACCCGAATATTTTTAAGGCTTAGATTTCTCACAATTTAGTGGACTGGGGTGTGCTAGCTATAATGTCAATCCGGTTGGACTTGCCTTACTAAGAGCATTTTTTAATTTCAAAACATATAATAAAATATTAGTTAGAAAATTTTTAATAGGGCAAACATAGAGGGATATGATTAATTTTTCCTATTTGGCTCCCCTCCACACTTAAGTTGAACATTGCCCTCAATGTGATAACTGATAATAGAGATAGAATAGGACTCAATATTTCTCTCTCAACCAGATACCCACCTCGCTAAGATCCCAGAACTCAAGGAATAGACATTACACACAGCGCACAGACGCCACGCCTACACAATCCGTCAACAATCGCCGACCCAGAAGTATCAACTAGACACCCGAAGCCCCAAACACGATCATCCTACTTCAGGCGCCAGAAACATGCTACTAAGGCTCAATTACCCTATTGATAACTGACCACAAAGATGGTGCGAGGACGCTTACCTCTCACACTTAACCGCTCTATCTCTAGGATTTGCTCCTAAATTATAATCGCCAAGGACTGGCGTCTCAGCTCGTCTCTCAGCATGACACACACCAGATAATCCGGTTGACTTGCCTACCGACGAGATGCTTTTGTTCTAAGAGATTCGAAAACGATACAAAACAATCCCTACCCAATTAAAGCTAGAAATTCTAACAATCAAATACCTAGACACACACAACGTAGCAGGGTCGTCCTGAGACACTTTTGAATTTTGCGCTGCTATTCTGGCTAGCCCGCCTACACATGAACTGTATTGAACAACACATAGCATCAAGAGTTCTACGCCCCAATGTGATAACTAATATTATATCAAAGATAAAATAGCGGAAACTGCAACAAACACGTCGCAGCGCAGGATACTGTCACGAGTGTAGAGCAACGCACACAAGAACACAATTAGCTCTGTTCAACAGAGCTGTAACTGCACAAAAAAACTTTTACTTGCATTTTGATTTACTTTCGTGTTCGTCTTTATTGTTATTTACTTTTCTAAAAAAGCACAAAACAATAGTTTCTATTGTATTTTCACTTTATAAATCATCGATCACGTTCACTAAACTATTCACACACCTCTCATTCTTACGCTAGACTATGCCATCGCCTCTACACGACAGCTCATCAAACAAAACCGAGCGTACACAATCAACACACGCCAAATATAGCATTATTAGTGATTGATCTGATTAATTACATTATGTCTTCTCACTTAATACCCCGGGAGAACCTGAGGGTTCGAGCTTTGTTGTGTATCAAGAGAGATCGTGTCAACAATCTTCGTCATCACATGGCACTTTCTAAGGAGGATTTTTGTCAGATTCATAGGGATCGTGATGATACTCAGAGGAGACTTAGGAGGTTAGAGTCATTTGTTGAGAGGCGTTTGGTATTTCGCCGTTAGTTTGGTAGTGCCATGATATTGTAGGATATTAGACTGATGGTTAGGTCTAGATGTTAGTAGTAAAAATATATTTTTTTAACGGTAATTGTGGCTATATGGCCCCTAGCCTAGAAGGCGTAGCGAGCCCACACAACCAGGTTAGGTCCAGCCCAGAAGTCAATGGCACCCTTCCCTTTACGCACGCGGGAGGAAACCCCTATCGCCCTAGACAAGACTCGAACTTGAGACCTTGCTTAGGAGGTTAAAACCTCCATACCATTAGACCAGAGGCCTGTTGGTAGTAGTAGAAATGTTGTAAATCAAGTACCCCACTATGGGATTGATTGTAACCAACTATGAAGCTTTGCTATGATATGAAAAGATTATTTTGATTTACTTGCGTGTTCGTCTTTATTGTTATTTACTTGTTCTAGCAAAACATGTTCTATTGTATTTTCCTTTATAAATCTAATTTACCAATTATAGTGGTTATATCACGCATCGAATCTCACCATGCGTGATGTCTTATGATGTAAAACAATGACTAACACCCGTTCCAGAATGACGCCTGCTGCAATTGAGAAAATGATCAACCGATGCGTGGCAGAAGCTTTAGAAACTCGCGAGGCTAACAGGAACATTGGACTTGGGAACGGTAATGATGAGGGTGGCAACGATAACAGTGATGGCAACGGAAATGGAGGAGGGAATGGAAATGGAAATCACAATGAGAATGATAGAGATGCTAGGCCTGGTGTTCGAGAGTGTACGCACTAGGACTTCATGAAATGTCAACCACTCAACTTCAAAGGAATTGAAGGAGTTTTCAGGTTGATAAGATGGTTTGAGAAGATAGAAACAATATTCCATATCAGAAATTGCCCAGAGAAATACCAAGTCAAGTATGCTACTTGCACACTGTTAAACAGTGCACTAACTTGGTCTAACTCACATAAGAGGACCATTGGAATTGATGTTGCATTTGCCATGTCATGAAGAGAGCTTATGAAGCTAATGGCTGAAGTGTATTGCCCAAGAACTGAGATTCAAAAGATGGAATATGAGCTGTGGAATTTGACCATGAAGAATAACCATTTGACTGCTTATACTCAAAGATTCCAAGAGCTTACCATGTTGTGCACCAATATGGTTCCCGAAGAGGAGGATCGAGTTGAGAAGCTTATTGGAGGTCTCCCGAATTATATCCAGGGAAATGTGATTGCTGTAAAGCCAACAAGACTACAAGATGCTGTCCGCATGGCTAACAACTTAATGGATCAAAAGTTGAAAGGTTATGCTATAAAAAATGCTAAGAATAAAAGAAAGTTTGATAACAACCAGAAGGACAACCATGGGCAACAACCACCATTTAAAAGACAGAATGTTGGAGTTCAGAATGTAGCAAGAGCCTATATGGCTGGTAACAATGAAAGAAGAGTGTATAATGAACCGCTATCTCTCTGCAACAAGTGTAGTTTCATCACGAAGAACCATACACTGTGATATGTGGGAGGTGCAACAAGGTCGGACATTTGACCAGGGAATGTAAGGCCACATCTCCACTACTTCTAATCAGAGGGGTCAAGTGGTGAATCAGAGAGTTGTAACTTGTTTCGAGTGTGGAAGGCAAGGACACTACAAGAGTGATTGCCTAAAGTTGAAAGATCAGAACCATGGAAAAAATCTGGAAACAAGAGTGTGATTGGTGAAGCAAGAGGAAAAGCATATGTACTAGGTGGAGGAGGCGCTAACCCCGATTCCAATGTCGTCACGGGTACATTTCTTTTCAACAACCATTATGCTTCTGTATTATTTGATTCGGGTTCCGATCGAAGTTTTATGTCGACTACTTTTAGTACCTTGCTTGATATAATCCTTGATACTTTAGACGTTAGCTATGCTGTATAATTAGCCGACAGGAGGGTTTTTGAAACTAATACCGTACTTAAAGGCTGTACGTTAGGATTATTAGGTCACCCATTCAACATTGGCCTAATGCCAGTAGAACTTAGTAGTTTTGACGTCATCATCGACATGGATTGGTTAGTGAACCATCATGCGGTGATCATGTGTGATGAGAAGATTGTGCGGATTCCCTATGAAGATGAAGTTTTGATTGTCCAAGGAGATATAAGTGGCAAAGGAAAGAAGTTAAAGTTAAGCATTTTATCATGCACAAAAACTCAGAAATATATTAAGAAAGGTTGCTCAGTTTTTCTGGCACATGTTACAAAGAAGGAAACCGAAGACAAGTCGGAGGAGAAGCGACTTGAATATGTGCCGACTGTACAGGACTTTCCGGAGGTCTTTCTAAAAGAATTGTCTGGATTTCCACCAACACTTCAAGTTGAATTTCAAATTGACTTAGTCCCCGATGCTACTCCTGTGGCACGAGCCCCGCATAGACTAGCACCGTCGGCACTGCAAGAATTGTCTACTCAACTACAAGAACTTTATGACAAGGGATTTATAAGACCAAGTTCATCACCCTGGGGAGCCTCGTTCTTTTTTGTCAAAAAGAAAGATGGATCTTTTTGGATGTGTATCGATTACCGTGAACTAAACAAGCTGACTGTGAAGAATTGTTGATCCCAATAGAATAGACCTTGCTTAGCTTGTATAAGCCTAAGTTGTATTGAATAAATTCAAAACAACTATGATAGAAACTTTGATTGTGAATATCAAAGACTTAGCGGAATCTAGTCAATGATACTAAGAAGAATTTCAATGAAACAGTAATGAATAAGATTAATAACAAAACAGTTTACCAAACTTTCAGCCTCAATATAATACGAACACTCTTAATAGTGTCAGGGTTACAAAACCTTGAAGCTATAGATAGATTGACAGAACAATGAAAAGATGATATCAATCTCTATGCCCTAGGACCTCCTTTTATAAACCAAAGAGTCCTAACTAACATACAATATTTTCCTAAGTTATCATGATCTTCTAAACAAATAACTTATACATATCTTTTACAAAAATATCTCATACTTATCACATAAGCAATCTTTATCTTCAATTAATCTTTATCCATTAGCAGTTGTAAGTTTGTACCAACATCATTATCTCTGAACACTAGCAGCAGTAACTTATACACCAGCAGCATTAACTGTGTACAAGCAGTAGTAATTACTTAGAATATTTTCTTCATTCTCCACCAGCAGTATTAACTTTACTCTAGCAATACTAACTTTACTCTAGCAGTACTAACTTTACTAGCAGTACTAACATATACTAGCAGTTCTAAGTTACACTAGCAGTACTAAGTTTATACTGGCAGTACTAACTACTTAGCGTATTTTTCATAATCTTTTTGCTAGTAGTAGTAACACAAACCTTTGAGTAGCACTATCTTTGATAAGAGCAGCTGTAATTCCAAACAGCCTTATGAAGCTTTTAATCCTAACAAGAATTGATATCCACTCTCAAGAATCGATGACTTATTTGATTAGTTGCAATGATCAAGTGTTTACTCGAAGATCGACTTGAGGTCTGGTTATCATCAACTCAGATTTTGTGATGAGGACATTCCGAAGATAGTGTTTAGGACTCGCTATGGCCACTACGAGTTCTAAGTAATGCCTTTTGGTTTGACAAACACCGGTAGTATTCATGGACTCGGTGCAAACCATATTTAGATAAATTTGTAATCGTTTTTATTGATGACATCTTGATCTACTCCAAGTGCAAGGAAGAGCATGCAGAACATCTTAAGTTAATTTTGGAGTTGCTTAAGAAGGAAGAATTATACGCCAAGTTTTCAAAGTGTGAATTTTGGCTTTCAAAGGTACAATTTCTTGGTCACGTGATTGATAGTGAAGGCATTTACGTGGACCTAGCTAAGATTAAGTCAATCAAGGATTGGGCATCGCCTAAGACTCTGACTGCGAATATTTCGTTCTAATTTTTTAGGTCTTTTTTGCCGCTATTACCGATGATTTATCAAAGGTTTCTCGAAGATTACCAAACCTATGATGAAGTTGACTCTGAAGAGCGTGAAGTTCAATTGGACTAAAAAGGCAAAAGCTTCATTTCAACTGTTGAAGCAGAAATTGTGTGGTGCATCGATTTTGGCTCTACCCGAAGGTAATGAAAACTTTGTGGTTTACTGTGATGCTTCTCATAAAGGGTTGGGCGTGATTCTGATGCAAAAGGAGAAAGTCATAGCCTACGCATCACGCCAACTCAAGATTCACAAGAAGAATTACACTACACATGACTTAGATGGAGAGGTGGTGTTTGCTCTCAAAATGTGGATACATTATTTGTACGATACGAAGTGCGTTGTATTCACTGATCATAAGAGCTTGCAACATGTAGACAGAGAAAGAGAGAGGAAAAGGATTAGAGAAAGATTAGAATGAGATTAGAAGTAACCAAGAGACACACCTCACAAATAAGGTGGTGGAGGGGTATTTATACCTATTTACAATAATGAGCATAAAGCCCTTGACTTTTAGACTTTTACCATTTAGACCCTTGTCTTTTAGACTTTTTCTATTTAGCCTAGTCTTGTGACTTTATTTTAGTCACAAGCCTTTCACTTACCATATTACACAATATTATTGTCCTATTTATTACAAGACATTTATCTCAATAAAATCGTCACTTTTATCAATCCTAACAATCTTCCCCCAAGGGACGATCATTGAGATCTCTCTTTGATTGCATTAATGATCATCATTTCCTTATTCGTAACAATCTCCCCCTAAAGGATGATCATCTCTCTTGTAACTTTGATCTTTAAACTTTCATTGAGATCTCTCTTGTGACTTTGATCTTTAAACTTTAACGCTTGTTTGTCTTGAGACTTGTTGTGTAATAGTGGTCTTGTTCCAATCATGCTCTTGTGATCTTGATCTTTATCTTTTCATTTTCTTTTTCCTTGCCTTATAGATCTTTTCATGTCATCATTCTTTACCGCGAATCTATCTTGATTTGTCTTTTAAAGCTTCTAACCAACATACTCATACTTTCTTTACAGCTTACAATCTTCCTCATGTAGAACCTTTGTCTTGATCAATAACTTGATGATTTAAAGCACGGGTTGCAATCTGATATTTGATTACAAACCATTGACTTCACTTTTAGACAACAACCTTTGGAACCCATTTAAGCACGGTGCTAATGGGTTTACCAAATTTTGAAAACCAATTGAAAGTTGTGTCAAGTCGATGTAAAGATGTTGAGTTCCAACAAGGGCTTGAAACCAGTGTTTCATTTGAAAACAACTCTCGTGGAATCAACGGAGATTTAAAATTCCTCTTGATACTCCATTGATTTTTGAAACTAAACGTGTTTCATGTGGATTTTAAAATCTGTTGACGAAGAAGATTTCCATTTGTTAGTGTCATTTGATGAAACATTCTGAAAATTTGTTTCGTTTGAAAAATCTTCCTTTCTTGTTGATTAGGATGAAGCAAAGTCATCTTGTTCATGCATCCGAAAGCATTTCCTGATTGGAATAATTGAACGACTTCGAATGACTTTGCTTTGATCTCCAGACATGTTTTTAACCGGTGAAAAAAACTCTTTTGAAAAGTAATGTTCCAAAAGTTTGAGATTCTTATTGGCCTCCACACTTGATATAAATTTACAAACTTGTTTTACCGGTGTAAAACACGAGTGTGATGTTTCAAAAAATTGATTCTTTGCATGTGAAGCTCTTGTCTTAAAACCCTTTTGAGGAGAAAATGTTTTTCAACAAGAGCCGTTGAGATTTCTTAGAAAACTTCCTATCTTTTTGTAAAGAATAGGTTATAAACTGAGAAACCCTTCGTGAAAACGGTTTTGAAGATTCGCCCGTGTGAACCTTTTTCGAAACACTTTCTTTAGGTTTTGAAGATTTTGAAACATTGATGTTCCATTTTTGCCGATTAAGAGAATCAAACTTCACTTTTAAAGCATTATATGAAGTCCTCAACTCATGATATTCTTTTTGACAAGAACAAATATCTTGAGATGCCAATTTTGATTCCAAATATGCAATTCATTTTAAAAGCTGATCTTTTTCATTTTTAGGCAAAGACTGTGTAGTGACTGGTTTTGACAAACTCTTTTGCACATCAACTTTGGGAATAAACCATGATTTTGAAATTTGAGAGTTTATCAACAATTTATCAGCTGGTGGTTTTCCCAAAATTGAATGTTTATCAAACTTAGTTTGCACAGACTTTCCTTTCAGATTTTCCAATTGAGTTCTCAAATGATTAATTTCTTTCAAAAATTGATCCTTTTCAGCTTTAGAATCATCAACCTTACGAGCCAATTGTCGTTCAAGAACAACTTTTGTTTTTTCAAGTTTTTCAAAATACGCCTCAAATTTAGCTGTTCTATTCGACAATTTAAGCTTGACATCATTAAAATCTTTTGTTTGTTGAGTTAAAACCTTTTCAAGCTCGACAATCTTTGTTTGTAACTCACATTTTGCATTATCACAAACATTCTCCCTCGATCCCATGTTAAGTTCAGAAATATCCAATTGCTTGTTTTTGAAAAATTCAATCTTTTCAAATGTACAACCCCCGGGCACAAATTCAAACAATTGAGACTTCAGATTCTCTGCTCAGTTTTTGTGTCTACATTGAAAGTTTTTGTTTAACCCCGGACTTTTTGATTTGAATACACAATTTTTTTGTAAGTCAACTTCAAGTGTTCATTCTCCTTAATTAATGACGCCACTCGATGTTCCAACTTAATGTTTCTAGTTTCAATTTCATCAAAATCTTCCTTAGCTTTGACTTCATCACATTGATTAGTCTTAACCTTTGACCTTTGAACCGACTTAAAAAAATCTTTATAAGTTTGTTTCAAATGAGCATTTTCGAGTTGTAATGATCGCATAAACAATTCTCTATTTTCCTTTGCAACGTTTTCAAAGAATTTAATTATTCCTCGAGACTATTGTGTTGAAAATGCGATTTCAAAAGCAATACACTTTGCCTCAGAATGTTTGAACAAATCTTTTTCCATTCCAACAATCGTTTTACAATCCCTGAGTGACTCAAAATGAAACATCGTTGACTCTTTTTGAAATTCTTTCAATTTCACTATTTCCATACAAGAAGTTATGACAAGATTCTTGATATTTGCAGTTAAGGATGCTTCAAAAAGTTGATCTTTCAACAAATCATTTTGATTCTCAATTTCATCAAGATAGACATCATTTTGCTCAAACGCATCTTTCATTCTTTTATATCTCCGTGAAATAGATTCTGAAAGTCATCAAAGTAAACTGTAATTCATTAAGAATTGGTTTAACTTGTTTTTGACAAAACTCAATACGTTCAATCTCTGTCGGTGATGTGTAAAAAATGCTTGCCCTTTTACTGTTCTGATTTATTAACAGAAACAACTTGGCATTGTTTTTGTTTCCAGAATCTTAACAAAGAGAATATAAGAAGATGAAGAACATGTTTGCTTAACAGAAATCTCAGACAGCTCTTTTTGAGGAACAAAGTAAAGTTTGTTCAACTTTTCGTAATCGATTGGTTGAATCTTTAACTCTTGAACTTTTTCATCTTTTTGAAACTCATTCATTTTTAATTGACTCTTTTCAGCATCCTCAAGAGTTTCCTCAGAATCAAACACATGCAAGTTGTTCCTTTTATCACAAGTTCAGAAGCACGATACAACTTAGGAATTTTCTAGCATAAGCTTAGTGAAATAACAAAAGTAACTTTAAATCCCACACCTACCAGAAACACGACTTAAGTAAGTTATTAACCCGAAAAGCTTTTTGTTCATTTGTAAGCAACCGAAGTGTGTCAGTTGATCTGCCCATTTTACAAACAACGTTTTCAAGATCTTTGATTTTATCTTGCAACTGAATAATATCATTAAGATATTTTTCCTCTTTGTCACGTTGTGTTTGTTTGAAAATCATTTGTGTCTTTTGAAGTAATTGAATTATTTCCTCGTTTGATCCCATTTTTCTGATTTAATCTCAACGAACCCAAAAAATTTCAACGCAATTAAGATCCAACACAACCTTAAAAATTCAACCCAAATTTTTTTTTTTAATCACTCTCGACTTAATTACGCTATAATTATAACTTGATAACTAACACTTAACCTAAAATTATTACAAAATTCGTCCATGTAACAAAAAATGCAATGCACACATGAATCAAAATACAAAATTTAGGCCCAATTTCTTCTTAATATTTTTGGTATATGACAATGTGGCCCAATATCAAAAAAATGAGAAATCCTAATCACAATTGATATAAAACATTGTCTCAACCCTAACCCTACAATCAAACGCACGCCTCTTTTTTTTTCTTTTGCTTCTCAAACACACACAGTCACACATACACGAAATTCACTCACACTTAACAATAAACACACACCTCTTCTCTTTTTATCATTTTATCTTTCACACAAACAACACTAACCCTAAATGACTTTATCATAATACACGCAACCACTCACTCTCAAACACAAAGCCTCTTATACACAAATCTCACACACAGACTTTGAATCTCAGATGCTTATTTCTTTGTTTCTACTCAACACAAACTCAACTATATCACACTAATTCAAAAACCCTTGAAGATATTTCGGTTAGAGCATGGTTTGAGTAACTTTACAAAGATAACTTCAAGATTGTTATAAGAATGAAAGGTAGATTTTTTGTTTTTCGTTTCTTGTTTTCTTTTACCCACCGAAACAAAGATGAGATATGAACCCTAGTTGTTCTTGTCTCGCTATTATTGTTTCGAAAATAAAACAAGAAGATTAAGTCTTCAATATTCGATCTATGAAGAGATGTTTAAAAAAAATCTTTATAGATTTATCAAGACCTGAACGATTCTGAGGTCAAACCATGGTTGGTTTCGTTTTTTATCTTTATATTTTCCTTTATTGTCTATCTTTTGATTTTTCAAAAATAAAGATGAAGGAATGCCTTCAGAAATATGATTTATGATGAAAAGGGTTTATGATATGAGATCTTGATAGATCTTTTTCTTGAAAAAGATACACAATAAAACCCTAACTGAGATCTTGATGTTGTTATCTTTTGCTTTTCTTCTTTACTGAAAATGAGTGGTTCCTAGTTTGAGATGTTCTTGAATCCGAGTTTTATTTTTCGAGTTAGGTTTTGGATCTATGATGAGACTATCTTTTGTGTTAAGAATCTATAAGAGCTTGCTAACTTTTAAGCACAAAAACACAAAGATAATGAGATCAGTTTTTCTGAGTTTGATTTTGTTGCTACTGAGTTTGATGTATGTTTTGATTCTGTTTCGAGTTTGACTTTTGAGTTTAAATCTGTTAGCTTGAATCTGTGTTACCGAGTTTGATTCCGAATCTGTGATGATATGTGTTAAAAATCTTTTAAAGATTTTGAGATAAGCTCAACTAAACACAAATCTGAGATCTATCAATCTTTTACGATTCCAAACTCGATAAACCGCGTTTGACTTTTGCAACAGATTTTACTGAGTTTGACCAGTTGTAACAAACTTTGACCAACTGAATTTGAAAATTTATAACAACTTTTACTGAATTTGACTTGCACACCGCTGAAAATCAAAATAAGCAAAATTTATACTAATTTTGCCGCGATACTTACGATAAAATCGTAAGCATTCAATCTCGATAGAACCGAGATTAGCAGAATAAGTAAAAATAAGCTGTTTGACTTTTTGACTGAAAATAAGCAGTTTTGACTCAAATAAGCTCACGAAAATAAGTAGAAAATCAGTAAAAGCACATGAAAATAGACAGAATAACACAGCAGAAATCTGGACCAAAAATAAGACCAAAATAAGCTCAAAATAACCTGCTGAAATAAGCTGTCAGAATAAGCAATCTGAATAAGCTCTCCAAAACACCACTAAATCGCTTGTGCAGCTCTGATACCACTTGTTAGGTCTGAATTCAGGATCAATAAGCAATATAGTGATAAGTCTAGAGAGAGAAAGTAGAGAGAGAAAGAGAGAGGAGGAGGATTAGAGAAAGATTAGAATGAGATTAGAAGTAACCAAGAGACACACCTCACAAATGAGGTGGTGGAGGGGTATTTATACCCATTTACAATAATGAGCATAAAGCCCTTGACTTTTAGACTTTTACCATTTAGACCCTTGTCTTTTAGACTTTTTCTATTTAGCCTAGTCTTGTGACTTTATTTTAGTCACAAGCCTTTTATCATCCTGGAAAGGCGAACATGGTGGCAGATGCTTTGAGCCGAAATGAACGGATTAAGCAACTACGAGTTCAAGCTTTGGTTATGACGATTGGTCTAAACCTTCCCGTGCAAATTTTAAAAGCTCAGGTTAAGGCGAGAAAGGAAGAGAACTATAGAACCGAAGATTTGGGTGGTATGATTAAGAATCTGGAGCCCCGTGCCGATGAAACATTGTGTTTAAAGAATAGAAGTTGGATACCCTATTTTGGACACTTGAGAACTTTGATTATGCACGAATCACATAAGTCATGTATTGATCCAGCCTGATCAGACAAGACGTACCAAGAACTGAAGAAACTGTTATTGGTGGCAAATATAAAAGATAGAGGATGCCACCTACGTCAGTTAAGATGTCAGACCATCGCCAAAGTTTAGGCTGAATGCCAAAAACCATTCAGTTTGTTGGTTCAACCCGTGATCCCAGTATGGAAGTGGGAGAACATTGCTATGAATTTCGTTACTAAGTTTCCAAAGACATCGACTGGTCAAGATGCAATTTGGGTAATTGTTGACTGACTCACCAAGTCTGCTCATTTCTTACCAATGAAGGAAACCGACTCAATGGAAAAGTTGACGAGACAATACTTGAAGGAAGTAGTCTCAAGACATGGAGTGCTAGTTTCGATTATTTCTGATCGAGATAGTAAATTTACATCTCATTTCTGGCAATCGCTAAACAAAGCTCTAGGTACTCAATTAGATATGAGTAGGGCTTATCATCCGCAGACGGATGGTCAAAGTGAGGGAACCATCTAAACGTTAGAGGACATGCTGCGTGCTTGTGTGATTGATTTCGGGAAAGGTTAGGATAAACACCTACCTTTGGTAGAGTTTTCCTACAACAACAATTACCATACGAATATCAAAGCTGCACCTTTTGAAGCACTATATGGCCAAAAGTGTCGATCGCCTGTCTGTTGGGTTGAGGTTGGAGATGCTCAGCTTACTGGCCCAGAAATTATTCATGAAACCACGGAAAAGATCATCCAAATCAAGAAGCGTATTCAAGCGGAACGTGATAGACAAAAGAGCTATGCCGATAGGAGATGTAAGCCATTAGAATTTCAAGCTGGAGATAAGGTTATGTTGAAAGTATCGCCATGGAAAGGGGTGATACGTTTCGGCAAACGAGGGAAGCTAAATCCTCGTTATATTGGACCTTTTAAAATCCTTGCTAAAGTGGGAACGGTTGCATACCGACTTAAACTCCTAGAGCAATTAAGTCAGGTTCATAGTACTTTTCATGTTTCCAATCTGAAGAAGTGTTTCTCCAACGAACCCCTAGCTATTCCGTTGTATGAAATCCAGATTGATGACAAGCTTAATTTCATTTAAGAACCGATCGAAATAATGGATCAAGAAGTTAAACGACTAAAGCAAAGCCGCATCCCAATTGTGAAAGTCCGTTGGAGTTCAAGATGAGGTCCTGAGTTTATTTGGGAGCGCGAAGACCAAATGAAGAAAAAGTATCCTCACCTTTTTGCTAACCCTGCGTCTACGTCTAAAGTTACGCCTTAAGCTTTAAGGAGAAAGCTCTTTTAACGGGGGAAGGATGTCACACCCCGTAAATTTTAGGTCAATATTTTAAACTTTTCCGATCATTATTTTTGAATTTTATACGTTACGTTTGAATTTGACGTAAAAACAGGGAAGTTAACCGGCGTAAATCTGAAAAACATCGTTGAACCGTTTTGGTATCGGACTTCAATTAATTTACATGTTATATGCATTATTTTATCATATTAAAGTGTGTTAGGATTATGAAAATCCATGTAAAAGACTCGGTCACCCCGTGTAATGTCTAGCATAGGTTAGATCGTAGCCTTAATATTAATCGTATGACTTATGGTGTTGGGCCGGGTCTTTACCCACATGTTAGCCTACTCCATAGCCCACTTAGGGGCACAAAACACATGTATATATACCCCTTTCCAGCCATGGAAGGGGTTGGTTGTTCAATTTATAAAACACACACATAAGGTGTAGTTTCTCTCACTAGAACTCACTTTCTCTCTCTACAAAGTAGGCCAACCCATAGATCATTGATTGTGTTATGATATCCAATATCCTACAATTGGTATCATAGCTCATGGGATGATTAGCTAGATTGTGTGTGCGTTTTCTTGGTTAGTTTAGATCAAAAGTTTGGTTTTTGAAGGTTTATGGTCTTATTCTTGACACTCTTTGATTCTCACGTGTGTGATGTTAAAGTTAGTGTTTTTATAGTTGTTATAGCCTTCTAGGATCAAGTTGTGCAAAAAAAACCAAGCAAAAACATTCAAAAGGGTGATTTTTAGGTGTTTTTAGGTGAAAAAGTTCGTAGTTTCTTGACTGCGTTTTGTCTCACTAGCATATTCTTGGTTGCGTTTTGCTTCCTGCATTTTGTCATTTTGTAAAGGATAACTGTACTGCGTTTTGTCTTATTAGGAGCTGCATTTTGTCTCCTGCGTTTTGCTTCCTGCGTTTTGGTTTATCAAAGGTTGCGTTTTGGTTCTGCGTTTTGGTTATGCGTTTTGACTAATTGAAGACCTTTCTTGCGTTTTGCCTAGGAGAGACTCTGCCCATTTCAAAACTTGATTGCGTTTTCTCTCAAGACTTCCTGCGTTTTGTCTCAAGACTTGGTTACGTTTTGTCTCAAGACTTCCTGCGTTTTGTCTCAAGACTTGGTTGCGTTCTGCGTTTTGGTAGAAAGAAACTCTGGCAAAAAATTTCTTCATTACGTTAACTCATTTCAACCAAACCAAATCACAATTAAACAACATATCACCTAATCCAACAAAAACCAATTCATCATTTTAACCTACAATTCACTAATCATAGTTCAATCAAATTACTCATTTCACAATCAATTAAAATGGTGCTAATCTTTTTTGGAAGAGATCCAATGTGCGATTCCCGGGGGGGGTACCCGAGCACTTGCTTGATAGGAATGATGTGGCATCATGGCAACAACGTATTCGACTGTATTGTCGGGGTAAAGAGAATGGGGTGAACATCTTGAAGTCAATTGATGAAGGACCTTTTCAGATGGGAACATTTAGGGAAACTCTTGCAGAAGGAGATGAAGGTGCCTTACATCTAGGTCCAGAACGACCTCGTGTCTATTCTGACCTGTCACCTGAAGATAAGGATAGGTACAATGCTGACATTCGGGCAACAAACATCCTACTTCAAGGGTTGCCAAAAGATATCTACTCTCTTATCATTTGCATGCATAAATATGAGAGATATCTACATTTGAACCATGTGTGGGTTCATTTTCAATCTTGCCCGTGCAAGAGTTGAGTACCTTTCCAGTTGGAACCCACCTAAGACAAACAGTCTTGAGAATTCTACCTGTTGGTTGCCACCTAAGACAAGATCTAGGACTTGTTGTTGAGAAATGCATATTGGAAGTCCTTTTTATTGAAAACCTATATCCTGTTGGGATCTGTCTATTTGGTTTCGTTGCAACCCTTATTTTCTCAACGGGTTTATTTCTGTTCGTTGTCTTATTGGATGGAACCTTAGCACGCGAGTTGACTTCTTTCAGGAATTTTGTAACACAAGAATCATGATTTGCATTAAAGACACATTTCTAGAGTTCCTAGAGTGTTCTTGTGCCTTTTTCTTAGCCTCCTCTAGGTAGTGATTATGAACAATGTCGTTTGAGCTATACCTAGATGAGTTTGGTGCAATCAAAAAGATCTTTGTAAGTCTGTTTCAAGTGCCCTTTTTCTTTATGTAACTGCTCATTCTCTGCAAGTAATTTAGCCACACTATGTTCCAATTCGATGTTTATTGTTTCACTTACATCGATATCATTTTTAACTTTGGCTTCATTACTTTTTACATTCAAAAATTGACCTTGTTGCCCTTCTTTTAAAACTTGATTTTGATATTTAAGTTCAAGATTAACACAATGTGCTTCCATTCGATGTTTATTGTTTCAGTTACATCGATGTCATTTTTAACCTTGGCTTCATTACCTTTTTCTTTCAAAAATTGACTTTGTTGCCCTGATTTTAAAACATTGTTTTGCATTTGTAGTTCAAGATTAATACAATGTGCTTCGAGTTTTGCAAAATCTTTTTGACACTGGGCAACAGTCTTTTTGAGACAAACATTTTCAGACTCGAGTGATTGATCTGAGAGTTCAATTGTCTTGTCATCAGTTAATTTAGCAGGCAAAGGACGTATGTCATGACATTGTTCAGCATTCTGGTCAACCTTTCCTTCATTATTGAATTCAGGTTGCTCAGTATGCTGTTGTCCTGTAGCAAAGATATTGATTTCAGCAGTCGTTTGTACCTCAGCCATTGGCTCTTCATTATTTATTGGTCTGATATCTGCAGCATCAACATGTGCATCATTCCCTGATCTGCTGCTTGTATCCTGCTCTTTTGATTGGACATTCTATCTGAGGTACACGACCATGATCACTATCAGGATGCTGTTTGTGAA
This sequence comes from Tanacetum coccineum, assembly GCA_026074375.1. NCBI lineage: Eukaryota > Viridiplantae > Streptophyta > Magnoliopsida > Asterales > Asteraceae > Tanacetum > Tanacetum coccineum. The sequence continues at coordinate 10,867 of BQNB010074833.1, read as the reverse complement.
CATCATGAAGAACACGAGATGCATGACGATGTACAACCAAACTACGTTGTTGACTCACATGCCGATTATACGAGTAATAGTAATATGATTCCGTATGATCAGTATGTAAAGGACAACGCAGTGCCAGTTGTACAAAGCAATGTATCTTCTGTTACAAATGATGCATACATGATGATATATAATGATATGTGTGAACCTCATGCCCAGTCTGTCTCTAAAACAACACGGAACATAGTAGTTGATAATTCACTAACTGCTGAACTTGAAACTTATAAGGAACAAGTTGAACTGTATGAAAGACGGGCCAGGTTTGAATTAACGGAAAGAGAACAAAAGATTGATGAACAATTAAGAATAGTTATCACTGACCGTGACATTAAGGAAGAAAATTTGAAAAAGGAACTTCATTCTGTAAAATTGCAACTTGCATCTACCATCAACCGTAACAAGTAAATGGTAGAAGAAGTTACGTCTTTGAAAAAGGATTTTAAACAGAAAGAAAACAAATACCTTGAAGAATTTTTAGACATGAAAGCTTTAAAAGAAAAGGTCGAGGATAGATTATACAAACAAGACCAGTCTCTTCAAACAGTTCACATGTTGTGTAAACCAAAGCCCTATTATAATGAACTGAATAAGGTAGCTATTGGTTACAAGAACCCCTTATGCCTCACCCATGCAAAGCAAGTTCAACCTGCTCTATATAATGGTTATGAAATTATCAAAAACAATCATGTCCCGACTATAGTGCACAACATAGAGAATACCCTAGAGATAGCTAAAATCATTAGGAGAAAAATGCATGACAAAATGTAAGACCCTAAGTGTGTGACTCATAAGGTTAAGATTGCACCACTTGATTACTCAAAAGAGAATTATTTAGCGACTTGCACACCACAAAAGCAATTGACCCCTGAGCAAATATTTTGGTCTCAAGACATCATCAAGATAAAAGCAGAAGCTCTCAAAGTGCAGACCACAGCCTCAAGACCAACCAAAGCATTGACGGTGTATCCGCCAAATACACCTTCAACGCTTGTCCCAAGGGTGCTTCCAACAAAGAGTCAAGTAAAAATTAACATTTTTGCACTAATACAACTCTTTTCAGACTTTGAAAAAACTTGTAACAAGAGAATTACACCAACGGGGCTCACTGAAGGGGAAAGGGGTTTTGAACAAACCAAGGCATGTTATCTCACTGAGGTCATTCCATTTTTCAAAACACTTAAAGAACATTTTGAGGGCATTCAAAAGGCTCTAACAAAAGAAGTTAAAGAAATGAAAGAAATTTTTGAAGAGTTAGAAGTTGAGGTTAACCAACACGTTGTAGATAGGAAGCATGATGAGATTAAGCGGAAAAATCTTCTTATTGTAAATGATAATTTAATTGTTGATTGCTTATTTAAAGATGTGTTTCATGTTGCAACGAATTCATAGCTTAATGTATCTACTTTTACTGAAATGCATGATGCCCACACCAGTCTTAAAGCACGTTGTCTGGAACTTGAAGTTGAGCTTTCCGATTTACATGATAAGATTCAAAAGGATAATCATGATGAGTTATTAAAACGTTTTTCCAATCTTGAGGTAAATCACTTAAATCTGCAGTTAAAATATCAAAATCTTAAAGAAAGTTTTGGAAACAACACATCTCCACCCACTCGAGATGTTCTTGATTTTGACTCAGTTTTTGTAATCGAAAAGATGAAAGCCTCAATTCAAGGAAAAGACAACGCCATCAAAAAATTGAGAATGCAGATCTCTCAATTGAATAAAGTAGACCGTATACGTGATTTCAGGACCTTAGACTTTTAGATCACTCAATTAACTGAAAAAATCAATTTTCTTTAAGAATAAAATAAGCTTTTTAGGGCAGAAAATGGAAAGATTAAGCAGCATTACAAGGAATTTTATGATTCTATTAAGATCACGCATGCTAAGCATCTAGAACAAACAACTCCCCTATTAACTGAAAATGAGAGTCTAAAGGTCCAAATACAAAATAAGCTGTCATGTGTCAATGAGGATCAAGTAAAACCAAAAGTTCTTGCACCAGGAAAGTATGCTATAGATGTTGAACCTATTCCCCCTCGTAATAGGAACAATAGGGAAGTGCATCTAGTTTATCTCAAACACCTTAAGGAAAGTGTAGAAACCCTTCGCGAGATCATAGAGGAAGCTAAGGTTGAAAGACCATTAGATAGCTCACTTGCATCAGCTTGCCGTTACACTAAACACTCTCAGGAATTGTTAGAATATGTGATTGGTACCTGTCCAAAAGCCCTAAATACACGAGATAACAAGCATGCTTCTACCTCTTTACCTAAGAAAAAGCAAGTCACTTTTGAGGAACAATGTGCAATGTCAAAAAGTAACACCCACAAACCTGTAAAGCAACTGAACTGTCAGAAGACTAATGTCCCTGTGCCTCCTTCTACAGGAGTAAACAATTGCACTGATGCTAGCGGATCACAGCCTAGGAGCAATACAACAAAAAATAAGATCTTGCCGGCTAAGAGTGTCAACATGAAGAAAGTAGAAGAACCCCCTAGGATAATTAAGTCTAGTCTGAAAACCATGAATCGTGTTGCTTCTAGTATTAGCTCTAAGCGTATTATAATTAATTCGAATTCTCATTCTGTTTGCCAAACATGTAATAAATGCTTAATTTATGAAAATCATGATATGTGTGTGGTTACTTATTTGCACTCTGTGAATGCATCCCCCTCTGTTAAAAATGTTGTGCATAAAGTTAAGCAAGTTTGGAAACCTAAGTAAGTCAAGCAAGTATGGAAACCAACAAGCAACATACTTACCACTGTAGGTTATCAATAGATGCCCACAGGAAGAACATTCATGTTAGGAGAACAATGCCCTTTAACTAGGCTCACTAAACCTAACAAAGTGTCAGCGATTGCTTATGCTAACCCAAGGGAACTAACCACAATTGAGGATCCAACTTTCCAAACTCTCCATCTTTGTTTGTTTTCAAATGCAGGTCGTACATATCGTCCTTTAGTATTTGGACTCAGGCTGTTCAAAACATATGACAGGGGATCGCTCGTGGCTCAAGAATTTCATGAAAAAGTTCATCGGGACTGTTAGATTCGGGAATGACCACTTTGGTGCTATCATGGGTTATGGAGACAACGTTATTGGTGAAAGTGTGATCTCCAGGGTATACTATGTGGAAGGACTGGGACATAATCTATTTTCTGTCGGTCAATTTTATGACTCGGATCTAGAAGTTGCCTTCAGGAAGCATTCTTGCTATGTTCGAGATACGGATGGTGTTGAGTTAATTAAAGGTTCTTGTGGTTCTAATTTATACACTATCTCGATTGAAGACATGTTGAAGTCCTCTCTAATTTGCTTGTTGTCCAAATCCTCCAAGAACAAATCATAGTTGTGGCATCGGCGTTTAAACCACTTGAACTTTGGTACCATCAATGACCTTGCACGAAAAGATTTAGTTCGAGGCTTACCTAGATTGAAGTTTGAGAAAGATCATCTCTGCTCCGCGTGTCAACTAGGAAAGAGCAAAAAACATACCCACAAACCCAAAATTGAAAACACCAACTTGGAAGTTCTTAATACCCTTCATATGGATTTATGTGGCGAGTTCAAACAATTAATGGGAAGAAATACTTCTTAGTTATTGTTGATGATTATTCGTGGTTTACATGGGTTAAGTTTTTGAGATCAAAAGATGAGACCCCAGAGGTTGTCATCAAATTTATGAAGCAAATACAAGTCAGTCTCAACAAAACTATTAGAAACATCCGTACCGATAATGGCATAAAATTTGTTAATAAAGATTTGACTGATTATTATGAATGTGTTAGCATTTTTCATCAAAAGACAGTTCCAAGGACTCCACAGCAGAACGGCGTTGTCGAAAGACGGAACCGTACACTTGTTGAGGCTGCTAGGACAATACTGATCTTTTCCAAGGCCCCGATGTTTCTATGGGCAGAAGCTGTGGCTACTGCGTGTTACACCCAAAACCGATCCCTTATTCACACTCGTCACTGCAAAACCCTATATGAGCTGGTGCATGACAAGAAGCTTGATCTTACCTTCTTCAATGTCTTTGGTGCTTTGTGTTACCCTACAAATGACAGCAAAGATCTTGGAAAATTACAACTAACAACGGATATTAGAATATTCGTTGGTTATGCACCTAGCAGGAAAGGGTATATAATTTACAACAAAAGAACCCGACGTATTATGGAAACCATTCACGTGCAATTTGATGAGTTGACTGAGCAAATGGCTCCTGTGCAACTCAGTACAGGGCCCGCTCCTTCTTTTCTGACGCCTGGACATATAAGTTTAGGTCTTGTACCAAATCTGGTTCTTGCAGCTCCTTATGTACCCCCCACAAATAAAGATTTGGAGATTTTATTCCAACCAATGTTCGATGAATACCTGGAACCTCCTCGTGTTGAAAGACCGGTTCCTCCTGCTCTAGCAACTCAAGTTCCAGTCAACTCAATCGGTACACCTTCATCTACTACCATTGATCAAGATGCACCTTATCCAAGTCATTCACCGTCATCTTCGGCATTACAATCTCCAAGCTTACATCAAGGCGTTGCAGCTGAATCTCCTCTCATGGAAGATAATCCTTTTGCTCCTATTGACAATGATCACTTCATAAACGTGTTTGATTCGGAACCTAGGTCTGAAGCATTATCATCCGGGGATCCTAGTTCAACCAAATCTCCTTATGTCTCTCAAACACTTCATCATCTCGGGAAATAGAGCAAAGATCACCCACTGGATAATATTATTGGCAATCCCTCTTGACCGGTATCCACCAGAAAACAACTAGCAACCGATGCCTTGTGGTGCTTGTATAACTCTATCCTGTCAAAAGTCGAACCAAAGAACTTCAAATCTGCAATAATTGAAGATTGCTGGTTTTAAGCCATACAAGATAAGATTCACGAATTTGATCGACTTCAATTATGGGAATTAGTACCTCCACCAGACTGTGTCATGATTATTGCTCTCAAGTGGATCAACAAAGTTAAACTTGATGAGTATGGTAATGTTCTGAAAAATAAGGCTCGGTTGGTGGCCAAGGGATATCGACAAGAGGATGGAATTAACTTTGAGGAATCCTTTGCACCGGTTTTACGTATTGAGGCTATTCGAATCTTCATCGCTAATGCTGCCAGTAAAAACATGACCATCTATCAGATGGATGTCAAAACAACATTCCTTAATGGCGAGTTGAAGGAAGAAGTCTATGTTAGTCAACCAGAGGGATTCGTTGATCCAGATCATCTGACACATGTTTATCGTCTGAAGAAGGCTTTGTATGGTTTAAAGCAAGCCCCTCGGGCGTGGTATGATACCTTGTCACGATTTCTTCTGGACAACAAATTTTCTAAGGGTGCAGTTGATCCGATATTATTTACTAGGAAAACGGGCAAACTATTCTTCTTATTTAAATATATGTAAATGATATCATATTTGCCTCGACCGACCCTAAAGCGTGTGACATATTTTCCAATGAGATGAGTTCCAAATTTCAAATATCAATGATGGGACAAATGTCATTTTTCTTAGGATTACAAGTTTCTCAAAATCCCAAAGGCATTTTTATTAATCAATCAAAATTTGCTCTTGAAATATTAAAGAAATTTAGGATGGATTTATGTGACCATGTTGATACACCCATGGTGAATCGACTTAAACTGGATGAGGACCCCTTAGGGATTCTAGTTGACCAGACTCGATTTTGTCCTATGGTCGGCTCCCTAATGTATCTCACTGCCAGCATACCCGACCTTGTATTCACTGTATGCATGTGTGCTAGGTATCAGGCTTCGCCTACCAAAAAGCACCTTGAACCACTTAAGCGGGTCTTTCGGTATCTCAAAGGAACCATTAATTAGGGTTTTTGGTATCCAAAAGACACTGCTATGGCACTAATGGCCTATGCAGATGCGGACCATGCAGGCTTTCAAGACACACGAAGAAGTACGTCAGGAAGTGCTCAGTTCCTTGGAGATATACTAGTCAGCTGGTCCTCAAAGAAACAGAAGAGTACTGCGATCTCAACAATAGAGGCTGAATACATTGCCATGTCTGGATGTTGTGCTCAGATACTTTGGATGAGATCACAACTTACAGACTACGGCTTTGCCTTTAATAAGATTCCCTTGTATTGTGATAATCGTAGTGCAATTGCGCTCTGCTGCAATAATGTCCAACACTCCCACTCTAAGCACATTGACATAAGACACCACTTTATTCGAGAGAAAGTTGAGAAAGGCGTGGTTGAATTATACTTCGTAACGACGGATTATCAGCTCGCGGATATATTCACCAAAGCATTACCAAGAGAGTGGTTCGAATTCCTACTACTGCGACTTGGTATGAATAGTATGTCTTCGGAAACTCTTAAACGTCTTCAGGAAGGAGAAGAGGAGTAAAGGATGGTCCTCCTATATCCTATGTAATTATGTATATATATCAAATCTTAAAAAGAAAATACAAAAATATAAAACCTACAAAAACCATAAAAATCAAAAAATAGAAAATACCAACAATAGTTTTTCAAGACATGTCTTCCTTTTCTCGATAACATTTACGGTCCTAGAAATGTCATTTAATAATGACACGGGTCTTTAAATGAAGCTCAAACGGAAGTTCAAACTTTTCAAAACATGTCTTAATGGCTTGCAGTTATTTCAGACTACAACCCGCTTTTCAAATTAAGGAAAGCATGTCGCCAAAAAGATAGTTGTTCCTAAAAACGAGTGATTCAGTTCTCCCGGGCATGGGTTACTTTATCTCCATGCAACCTCGATCTAATGTACGCTTCAGTGCATTATTTCTTGATCCAGAAGAGAAGTCTTCCTTTTATCCAAATAATTTTCCATCTATGATTCTTCAAAAAATTATTTGTGTCTCACGTGGTGGAAAGATGTTGTTGAAAAATCAATCGGACTTGTGTTTTCATAAATTTGATACTCAATCAACGACTACAACTCTTTTAATAGAAAACAGGTCATTGATTGAGGGGGAGAGTATTTTTTCAAAATTTATGACATCTAACGGGCATTTTGATACTTCGTATAAATTATTAAGAAAGGTTTGGTATCTAACGGGGTTACATTTTGAGGGGGAGTTAAACTTGTATTAACTCAAAAGGCCAAAGTTGTCATTTACATGCAAGTGTAGGGTCTTATGTGCTATTTGCTATTTGATTCCTAGACTGTATAAACCTTAAGGACCAATTATGCCATTTATACTTCTTAGGTAATCCCTTAGTAACTATTATACCTTAAATGAAAAGAAAGTAGTAAGCGAGGGGCCAAATCTGCTACTTGCTGAAAGTTTGACCTAGGTATAAATAGGCCCTTGCATTTTGACTCGGTCAAAACTTCAAAAACTAGTCAAACGTCTTTCTTTCTCTTTCTCTCAACACAAAACTCAGCACTTTGCGACTTGCCTGATTCGTGACCATTTGTGTAATTTCGTGCTTAGGTAATAATTACTTAGTGTTCTCTATCATCTGTATATGCGTCATCTAGAATATCTTGGCCTGAAATTTACTTAATCGCATTGTTTTTAGGGTGTTCGTGCGAAATCATCATCAAAGTCTTGGTTAGTGTTTCTAATTAAGTTTTGATTGTTGGTTTAGCTATAGATTACACTCATGATGCTTTGTAGATGCCTCCATTACTTCCCCAATCAGTGAAAGTAGGGTCCTATTGATTTTCGTATTGTGTTTGGCTTTTTGAGTCAAAACACAATCGAATGATGCGTTTATGGTTACTTGTTGTTGTTAAAGTTGGCTAGTAAGTATAATAAAGTGTATATCTCACACTTGTTATGCCTTGGAAGTTTTGATTGGAAAGTTAGAATTTGTGCGTATAAATGTTCTTGATTGCGTTTTGATATAATATTCCTGGTTGCGGTTTGTTAGAATGTTCTTGATTGCGTTTTGTGAGAACAGTCTTGGTTGTGTTTTGGTGAATATTCTTGTCTGCGTTTTATCTGGTTTGTGATGATTGCGTTTTGCTATGTGATTATATGTTGTGATTTGATTATTAAACTTTAAACAGGTCAAAACGCAAGTCATTGCATTTTGCTTTGAAGACAATCAAAATATTAAAATTATAAAGCCCTCATTTCGAATTTTTTTAAAATGATTGCGTTTTGTCTATTCTTTGAATATTATATTGCCTGCGTTTTGCCTATTGCGTTTTGCTAGTTGCAGTTTGCTTCTTAAGTTTTGGGATAAATGGCGTTTTGCTTGACTGCATTTTGCTTGACTGTGTTTTGATTATTTCTTATAAAATATTCATTGCGTTTTATGTGATTGCGTTTTGCTGACCTACTGCGTCTTGTGTCTTACGTTTTGTTGTTTGCGTTTTGTCCCATTGCGTTTTGCCTAGTATGCTTTAACTCCTACGTTTTGTCTAGTATTGCTTGATAATTGAAATTTGGTCATTTTGGTTTGGTCATTGCACTTTGTCTTCTCTTCCACGAGTTAACTTCCGTTGACTCAAGAGATGACCAAATCTGTTGACCACCACTATAATATGATCTAAGTGTCCCCTTCCTGGATCTGATGAGCATTTACTCACATCTAACATCTCCTTTCTATATGCACATCTTTCTATGAATGTGACTGTGCAGATACAATGGCTGATGTTAATGTTAATGCTCCTGCTGAACAAGCACTTGCTATGGCACCACCCACTCGTACTAATGATCAAATCCTGCCTCGCATCAGATAGGTGCCTATAGGAAAAAGCAACTGCTATTTGGATGTTGAAAGGACGCAAAGTAATCCAATCTACAAGATTGCGATGGATATTCTGAAGCACACCAACTTCTTTAGAGCTTTCACTGCTTCCTCGACAATTCCATCAATCTATATTCAACAGTTTTAGGACACTGTTCGATATGACAATAAAACCGGGAGTTACAGCTGTCAACTAGATGAGCAATGGTTCGATCTCACCAAAGACACACTCAGAGACGCACTTCAAATCACACCAGCTGACACCAATAATGCATTTTCTTCCCCACCAACTCCTGATGCTCTTATCAAGTTTGTCAACGATCTGGGTTATCCGAGAGTTGTCAGAACCTTATCAGATGTCGTGACTAATGACATGTTTCAATCGTGGAGAGCACTCAAAATAGTCATTAACTTGTATCTTACAGGAAAGACTTTAGGGTTTAAAAGACCAAGGGCTCCAGTGTTGCAGATTCTTTAAGGCATCATCAATCGAGCCCATATCGATTATGCAGAGAGGATATGGGAAGAATTCACCCAATCCATCCATACTTTCATTGAAGACAAAAAGAATCTAGCACAACATACTCAGGGAAAGAAGAAAGCCACCTTTATTGTGATCCCGAGTGTTAGGTTCACCAAGTTGATCGTCTATTACTTACAAAGCAAGCACAAGTCCCTCCCGAGACCAGGTTCTCCACTTCATTTGCCTAATGCAGAGCCTGTTCTTAGATATCTTAAGTTTAGTGCTAAGGGAACCAAACGAGAAGTCTTTGGGATGCCTATTCTGAATAATCTTATCATTGATGACATTCGTGGTGAACAATACTACAATGCTTACCTAGAGAAAGTAGCTAAGCATCAAAGATATCTTGCTGGTGAAGAAGTTATTGATCCCGACTCTCCTACACCTAAACCTGCTAAGGCTACCAAACCTAAAGCAGCCAAGCAATCTAAGGCCTTAGCACCTAAAGTAGCACCATTCACAAAACCTACAGCCGCCAAGGCCTCCATGTCTCAACGACCCAAACCTGCACATGCCAAGCCTCAGGAAAAGAAATGAAAGCTGGTTACGAAGACATCTGAGGCACCATCTCTAGCCAAACGATCTAAAGCTAGTAAGGTGACAAAGAAGCGAAAGCTAAAGAGCTCCTTACAGTTGATTGATGAAGGTGTTCCAGATAAGGAACCGTTATATGGTGATGAAGAGGCTGATAAGCAAAGGGCAATTGAAGAAAGCTTAAAGGAAGTCCATGGTGCGCATCGGGGTCCACTTCCTCCTGTAGTGTTCAGGGAACCTGACTTTGGGAAATTTCAACCACTTCCAGAGGTTCAGGGTAAGGGGAAAGAGAAAGTCAAGGTTGAACAAGTTGCGCAAGTTTTACTCAACCTTCAGACTCTAAAGAAAAAGAGCCCTGCAGATCAGTACATCTTTCAGAGGCGCACTTCTAAACAAACTAAACCCATTGGTCATGATGAATCTTCTTCATTATATGCTGAACTTGGGCTGATAGACAGTGAGACAGATTCTGATGAAGAAGTACCGGGGATTGTTGCTAGAGTTCAAGATGAAGGCCAGGATGGACCAAACCCTGGTGAACATGATGAAGGCCAGGCTAGACCAAACCCTGGTGATACTGAAGCGTCTCAACCTCCATCAAGTCATGTTGTTCATGTTGGACCAAACCTTGAACACATGATCTTGAAGCCTCTGATACTTCAATTCAGCCAAACCCTGAGCAAATGGATGAAGAATTCACTAAAATGGCCTATCCAAATGTTCAGGAGAACCTTAAACTCCCAACTGAAGGTGAAGTAAGACTTGAGGAACCTGCGAGCTCAGCTGGAACCCTATCTTCTCTATAGTATCTTGACAAGGAACTCAGCTTCGCCGATCAATTCCTTGTGGAGAAGTCATAGGAAGACGAACCTGAGAAAACCAATACTGAATTGGAGGTTCAATCAATGGTCACCGTTCCCATTCATCAGGACACCTCTTCTGTCCCTCTAATGACCACCCCAGTTATTGATCTCATAGTCTCTCAACCAGTCTCTACAATGATTCAAGCATCACTACCAACATCAACAACAACTGTT
>BQNB010074832.1:22500-28636 GCA_026074375.1 Tanacetum coccineum | reverse complement strand
GTCTTCTATGGATTCGTGATCAATGCTTGACCTTGGTGGCTGATCTTCTCTTCTAAAATTTTCTTTAATGAGTATGGTATATAGAACATGATATTGCATACTGAAAACTCATTTTTGAGTCTTCTATTTGTAATGTCTGAAAAAGACTCAATACGCCGTATTTGGATAGGTTGATACGGCGTATTGGGCTGGATTCCTTGGAGTGCGCGCTACGTTCTCAATCAATCAATGATATCTTTTCCAATTTACTTTATTTACTATATCTTCGAATAGTTATCTTCATGGATACGACGTATGTAAACAGAAGGGATACGCCGTATTGGGAATTGGTCAAACGCGTTTTCTTGTGAAATCTTGGCGCTGATACGCCATATCTCTTTTGTTGGATATGGCGTATGTAGTCAGAAATTAGCATTCTTCAAATGTCTTCGTTTTATCTCCAAATTATGTGCCTTTTAGCTTGTCTTCACAAAACACTCCTGAATTACTGCATTTATAAACTTTGAAGCAATTAAGTACCAAATAATGCGATAATTATATAAAAGTGGGTAAAATATATGGGATAAATGATATAATAAAGTGACGTTATTTGATGTCATCAAATATCCCCCCACTTGAATCCTACTTGTCCTAAAGTAGACTTTAGAAAAGTTTTGGTTTATGAAAATGTGTCCCAACCGAAGTTGAGGACTTTACATTTAAGCATCCTTTTGTCCTAATCACCTGTACATAACTAAGCTCCTCACAAAATATGGAAATGAAAACACTTAGGTCACTCAACTAATCTAGGGTGCAAGATTTAATTGGTACGCTCAATTGCTCGATCGTGATTATTTTTCTATCACAGGCTTGGCAAGGATACACATCTCCACCGCTAAAGCTAAGGAGAAACAAGTCAAAAGATAAATTGGGTTAAGAAGGCCTAGGGTTAATCATTCAACAGTCTTTCACCATAAGTACCACACTAACAAGGCAGTTGCATCGTACATACACGGCCGTAACGACGGAATAGACACATACAATCTAATCATATCCCTATTCGTGTTTAACCAGCGGTTAGGATGAAGAATGATATAGGGTAGGGAGCTTCTAACTTTCACCGAAAGTCGTCATCCAACAAGGAAGCCGAGACATGCATACATGACCGTAACGACAGAATAGACATGCATGCTTGTACAAGTCCTTGTTCGAGTGGACATTAAGGTTAGTTGCTACGAAAGGGAAGTAAAATAGGTGTTAGAACAAAATTTCATGAAACAAGTAGATTAAGCCAACAGATAAGGTATGGTTGCTAGTAACTTTCCACTGACCGTTTCATGACAAAGACTCGAACATATAGACAAATGCCTCGACTACAGAAATGACAAAGACAACCTAAGTTGGCATTCCTATAACGGTCAACTTCCCTTACATCTCGCTCTTTACCTACTTTTACAGAGTAAGTGGTGACATCGGCCACTTTTTACAAGACTTTACATCGTTGATTTTTTTGTAACGTATCAACAAATAATCGACCCTTCCAAGTAATTCCTTCGGTATAAATTTCTTTTGAACCGACTATTTTTCTTCCTTCTCTTTTTTGCTGCTTTTTCTCTCTTTTTTTGCAATACATCATAAATCTCAGTTTTATTTCACCGTCTTCACTATCATAATTCGTTCATATAATCTTTTCCTTGTAATACTTCTTCTTCGGACATGATTCATAATCGCAAAAGTAGCGAAACTTACGAGCTACATAATTTTCCCATTGCATTGTGCAATTTCCCGACCATTACAGAGATAGAAAGATTTCACTTTGACATAGAAAATACAAAACTTTACACGAAAGCAACTAGCAACTTTGATTAAAATAGGATTAATCTACATGGTAGACTAAGGTGCAAAGGTGTAACGAAACATATAATATGGTGTAGAAAATGTTGGGAATTAGAGGCTTCTACGACTTAATGCTGTTGTTTCAAGTTTGTATTGCTGTTGAAGATTAGAGAAACAATCTTAGTCATTAGTACTGTTAGTTTAATAGTTAGTGCTGCCAGTACAAAGTGTTAGTACTGTCAGTTTATTAGTACTGTTAGTTATATAGTTAGTACTGCTAAAGTGATATGCATGAGATATATTAGGAATAGATATGCATTGATCACTTGACGCGTTTTGTAAGCCCATTAGGGTTTCTTGGTGTATAAAAGAAACCCTAAGGCATAGTTAGTAACATAGATCTAGAAATCATTTTCTCATAGTTAGTATTCATAGTTTCAAGGTTATTCTGTAACTTTGATTGTGTTCAATATATTGAAAGTTTAGCAAGATCTTGTTTTACTGTTTCATTGTTCTTCTTAGTATTACAAACTAGTTTCCGCATAGTTTGTAGTATTCACAATCTTAGTTTCTATTATAGTTGTCTTGGATCTATCCAACACAACTAAGCTTCTTACAAGCTAAGCAAGATCTATTCAAAAGGGATCAACAAGTGGTATCAGAGCTTGTTGAGAAACTTTGAATAAGAAGAACTTACAAAATTGAGAAGGATATTGATGTAATATTAAACTTTTGTAAGGATAAAGATGTAAATGCCCCAAGATAAAAGTTAACGTGTCAAAAATCTAAAAGAGAAAGGAGAAGAGGACTATTTGTGTCAAGTGACCAAAGTGTCATACTATATAAGGATTTTTCTTACACATTTCTCATTCTTATAACATAAAACACACACACAATTCTCTCTTGCCTCCTCCCATGACCGGCCACCGCCGGAAAACCACCACCGCCGCCGGAAACCACCGTGGTCGCCGAAAAAGGACATGCAAAATGATCAACTTATATTTTTTGAATCCCCTCGTCATTTCCTACGTTTTTCACCAAAAAATTTTTAAAATGCAATGTGAATTTTTGGCAAGTTAGAATCGGGTGTTTGTTTTAGCCATTTTCGGGTTTTTAAAATTGTGGTAGTGGTGTAGTTTGTTAAATGGCGAGTTGAAGCATTATTGGATGTTTGTTTAAATGGAAAAAGTTCGGTTTTGGTTTTTGGGTTGGTTCGATAGTCACGGTCAAGAGGAACAAAGAGGTCGAGTCGAGTTTCGTTGAGTCGACTTGCACTTGCTTGTTAAAGCATTGTAAGCACTCTCTTTATTTTTGTTTTGTTCGTTTTCGTTAATCGATTTTGATTATACATGTGATGAAATCTGATAAAACTTGCGGCGATTTGTTAGATAGTAACATGAGTTGATTGAGCGATTGTAATATCTTATATTGGGTATAATAGATATGTTAAAAGATGATTTTTGGGGCAAAAAATAGTCTTTGGCGCGTTTTGAAAGTAGTAAATTCGAGCAGAAAACAGAACGCGCGTAACGAGGTTTGAAAAATCATAAAAACTGACTTTTGATTTAAGAATATGATTGAGTGTATTTTTATGAAGTTGCGGTTAATTTGAAAGTTCCTTGTAACTCCCAAAATAACGGAAAGGAGGTTATGGCCGATATGTTAGTTTGGATTATTTATATACCATTTTTGACTGCTAGTTGTGGTAAATAATATAAAGCGAGTGTGTGCAGATTTTTGAGCGGGAGGTTTTTTGAGCACTTTAGAGTCGTTGCGGCATTCCGGCGAAAACACGGTTTGTTGTACATATACCGTGTCAGCTTGCATATCTCCGGTTAATTTCTGGGTAGGTACGTGGGGTATAACGTTGAATGATATCGTTCATCATTGGCGTGTTGGGTGTATTTTGTATATGGTGTGTGTGTATAGAGGGGATGTGGCGCGGAATGGGGTTTTTGGGGGGTGGGGAGGGGGTCTGGTGGGGGGGGGTGGGGGGGGTCTGCGGGGCTGGTGGGGGTGATAGAGTTGGGGGTAGGCGAGCAGGGGTGGGGGAGGGGTGGAGGGGAAGGTGAGTTGAGGGCCGGGTGAGGTGGGGTGGGGGTTGGAGCGACTGGGGTGGAGTGAGAGGGGGGAGAGGTGTGGGGCGGGGAGGGAGGGGTGGGGAAGAGCGTAGTGGGGGTGTCGTCTGGACAGGGGGGGGTTGGGTGTGGGTGTGAGGAGAAATCGTGTGGTGTGTATGAGGGGGGTTGGGGAGAGGATTTGTGCGGAGGTGGGGGGATGGGTGAGCATGGGTGTCTGGGAGGGCAGGGGGGGTGGTGGGGGTCGGGGTGGGGGGGCTGGGGGGGGGGTGGGGTTGGCAGGGAGGGGTTAGGAGGTGGTAGGGGGGGGGTGGGAGGGGAGAGGGGTGGAAGGAGGCGAGTGTGAGGGCGGGGGAGGGAGGGTGGTGGGGGGCCGGGGGGGGTGGGGGGAGGGGGAAAGGAGGGGGGTGTGGTGTTGGGGAGAAGGGGAGCTTGGGGGGAGGGTGGGGGAGGAGGGGGCGGGGTGGAGAGCGTGAGGGGGTGGGGGAGGGGAGAGCTGACGTTTTCTTTTTTTTCTGTTTTTTTTTTTTATTTTTTTTATTTTTATTTTTTTATTTTTGTTTTTATTAACTTTTCTTTTTCATTTTGTTTTTTTTTATATTCTCTGGGCTAAAAACTAAATAGTTGTCTGAAACCGTCGTTTTGCATATAAATTCTCTTTAGAGTCCGTGTCGTGAAAATGTGGATATACGTGAGTCGTGTTCTTACGGGGTCAGATTCAAGGTATATGTTTATTTATATATTGATATATATATTTAGATATATTATATATTTTTTTAGTTACTTTATTTATTTTATATTTACTGTACTAACGTTGACTTGTTTTATGTCATCTGGACGGTATTAGGGAGACTTGTGGTGGTTTGTTTTTTATTATAAACTCCTATTTTATTCGATCTTGTGTTGAGGGGGGTTGTCGCTGTTTTGTACGTGGACGCGGGGGAGTTTTTGCTGGGTTAGTTCAGTATATGATATATGGTTCCGGATATATGTGTTTTGGGGATTGTTTTGGGTGGTCTTCGGTGGGTTGGTTTGATTTTTTGTGATGAGTTGGTGAACGTTGAGGGGGTCGGGGTGGGGTGGAGTGGGTGTTGGCGGGGTGGGGGGTTTGGGGGAGGGGCGGGGGGGTGGGTGTGGGGTGTGTAGGGGAGGGGGTTCTATTCTCTAAAATTACAAACACTCTTATATTTATTACGTATTAAAATTGGTATAAAAGAAAATAGAGATAAGTCGTTCTAAAGGTTGTAAAAGGTAAATACCCAAAACAACCCACACTCTGGTAAGCGCTAACATCAACCCTCCTAAACAAATGCACTAATTGATTGAATCAGATACGAAACACCGCCCCTCTCCTAACCACCACTCAATTACTCAACAGTAAACAACACTATAACCCCCACCCCTAAAACCCCCCCTATACCCTCAATTCTCTCGTACGTACCCCTACAACTCAAACAAAATCCTTTACGTCTCCACTCACCCCCCCCTCTCTACGAACCCTACCACCACTTCTTCCATACTGACTCAACGCTCCTCCTCCAACCCACATCACACCCCCTGCTTCACTCTCCCCCCACTAAGCTTCCCCATGGTATACCTTTTATACTTCTGTGTGAACCAAAAGGCATCTTCATTTTGGAAACACTACTGCAGTGTTTGGCAAAGCGACATGTTGGGCAACTTATTGTGATATTGATTATCTTAAGGTCTCGGTGATGACGCTTTAGGGGCAATAATATGTTATCATATAATAATTAGTACTTGCATTGCTATTATTGACATCTTATGGTGAATAACAACGTAACCAACTATTAAACTTGTATTCAAATTGTTTACCATAAACCTATGAATATCACTTAACCATTGTGTTGACCTTTTTAGCATGTTTATCTCAAGTATTTGAGCAACTTATGGCACGGAGTAGCACGGCCTTGAAGATGGATAAACTGTTATCATTCAAACTTTATGTTTTCATGTTGATTTTGGGACCTCTGTTATAAAAACTTCTGATGAAATAATGAATGATAATTCTTTATTTTTAAATAATGTCTCTTTTGAGTCAATTTCTATGATTATGACTAATGTACTATGAAATAATACCCCAGATTAGTTTCCGCTGCTATATGTTAAAAATGGGGGTTTTATAGATTGGTTTCAAGAGCCAAGGTTATAGAGAACAAGGTTAAAACCTTACCTATAACTAATTTTCTTTTTCCATCTAAGAAAGTCCTTCATGCCACTAC